>BMAO01020375.1:0-119450 GCA_019973975.1 Trichonephila clavata
TGTATAAATCATCAAATTTTCCAATAAAAATTGTTGTATCTGTCTCATAGATTTTCCAGGCGAAATATAAACGGCAACCATTAATATGTATTGCCCATTCTCGGAATCCCAACGAGCAATGCACAGTATATAGACATTGAACTTTTCACTAAATCCATTGAATTTCACTTATAAGAAATACACAACACTATACGTCAGCTGTATAGCTACAGATAAACTGCTATAAGCATGTCGGTGACGCAAACGCACTAGATTTCACCCATCCAAAAAGTGTCTAAGGCGAACAGCACACTGCGCGTGCGCCAGTCAGAGTATGTCGGTGACGCGAACCATAAGATTTTCCCCTACCAAAAAGTGCCCAACGCCACTAAAGAAGTTTTCACTTCAAAAAATTATAAATATTCAAAACCACATTAAGTAAATACTGACTGTAAATTAATTATTGAATTAAATGTTAAAAAAAAACTTATTTTTTTTTGCACCTAATCTAACTGATTGAACCTGTAAAAGTTTCTAACATTAAAAGCTACGTCTGTACTTCTGTCTTATTGATTATATTACTGCCAAGTTTCTATTACTATACTTGCATAATAAATGCTATTTGCTTAAAAATCCCATATAAGTAAAGTTTTTTTCACCTTTTTACCTTTTATTTTTGTTGGTAAAGTTAGAAGTGTGGCACGTTTAATTTTTTTTTTTTTTTTTTAATCAAAAGTGGCACTTTTTCCAAAAAGGTTGGCCTCCCTGTTCTAGAGTAATACGAGAATTTATAACCACCATGGACATGGTACAGAATAAGGAACAAAATCACGTACAACTAAAATTCAAGAATGAATTTATTGTGTGAGTCTGGGCCTTTTAATTTCATAAAAAAAAATTATTTAGCCATAGTGGTGCACCATTTAGACATTCTATGCTAGAACTATTTTTTTGCTCATCAGGGGCCATATAGTTCACCTCCTTTATACCTTGTGGTCCAGTGGACAAGGAGGAAAAGGGGAGGGGTTCACGGGTCCGCCCCCCCCCCCCCAAATCACCCTTCATTTTTTTTCCCTTCAATTTATTATATTCTTATGTATATCAAATTTATTTTATTTGATTAGTGTTAAATTATTTATTCCATAATTTATTTTTTATTGTTTTTTGTTCCTGACAATATCAAAAGGATATGTTTGGCGACGTATTTGGGGTATGATAAGAGAATGGTGGACATTTAAAAATTCCTGTGTGAGCCACTGGTATTATTTACAAGGATTGTGGAACTTGGGTTACAGAAAGAGGCTGTTGAAGAAAGATGTCATATGTTTTAAACATTGTCAAGTGCTGAGGATGACATCTTATTCTCCTATCCCCAAATCCTAATACTCACCCTTTTGTACACTTCCTGACTGAGTATCCATGCCGACTCTTGATTACAATGAACTTATGGAGTGAATGAACCCCATGAGTTACAATCACTTAATCACTTAAAGACAGATCGTTAAAAATTATTGTTCAGAGAAAAGCTCCGGTCAGTTAATGTTTATATTAGAAAAAAAGGTATAATTTATACACTCGTGTCCATAAATTAAGGATAATTCAGAATCACACAGAAATTGAACTCTAAAGTAAAAATTTCACCTGTAGAATTATCACTCACATCTTGAAGAAGAATATGCAAATTACAGGAAACCACCAGATGGCGCGGATAGTACGTCACAATGACGAGAGTGTAAGAGAGGGGTATATAAGGAATGGTGGCAAAGAAGTAAAATTGTTCACAAGCGCTTTAAAAGCCTTTCAGTGCAATAACCGCATAGTTATGGCACAAAGGAAGCATTTGGATGATTTTTTACGTGGTAGAATTATCGGACGACTGAAATGTGGACGTACCCAGCTGGAAGTGTCCGAGGAACTTGGAATCGCCCAGAGTGTCATCTCCAGGCTTTGGCAACGATTCCAAGATGATGGTAATGTGAGTAGATGTTACAGCACAGGTCACCCCCGAGTTACAACGCCGAATGAGGAAAGGTATTTGGCAGTTACTACCAAAAGAAACAGACGGAGCACAGCATCAGACCTATCTCGTCAGCTCTCTTCAACTACCGGTACGACAGTTTCAAGGCAGACCGTGTACAGACGCTCAGGGCACATTGGTTTATATGCTCATAGGCCTGTCGGATGTGTTCCCCTTACCGCAACTCACTGTCGCCTGCGATTAACCTGGAGTAGAGAGCATGCATTGTGGACACCGCAACAGTGGTCATGTGTGATGTTTTCCGACGAGTCCAGGTTTAGTTTTCAGTCTGATTCTCGCCGGACTTTCATATGGAGAGCGCCAGGTACCCGTTACCACCAAGAGAACACCATTGAACGACACCGTTACGGTGGTGCAGGATGGCTCGTTTGGGGAGGAATTATTCTTGGTTCCAGAACTGACCTGCATGTTCAGAGTGTAACGATGACAGGCCACATCTATCGGGATGTCATTCTGGAACAACATGTACGTTTGTTTCGGGGTGCCATGGGTACTGAATTTCTGTTTATGGATGACAACGCCCGTCCTCACCGTGCAAACATTATAGACGAATGCCTTCAATCGGAGGATATCACCCGTATGGATTGGCCAGCATACTCACCGGACTTGAATCCAATAGAGCATGTGTGGGATATGCTTGGCCGACGAATTGCAGCCCGTCAACCCCTCCCACCTATCTACCGGAACTTCGGAGGGCATTGCTTGATGAGTGGTAGGTATTCAGTCGAACCTTGGGGGCGATTCTCCGATAGTAGTAAATAAAGATCAGATTGATAATTTGATACTCAGCATGCGTAGGCGTTGTAAGGCATGTATTTCATCGTCCGGGAGACATACGCCGTATTAACCATCATATTAACTATGTTATACTGTTTTTTGTAAATAGGTTCTTTTTTAAAATTTGCTCCAGGGAGTAAAGATCGCAATTTTTATTTATTATGTCAATCATGTAGCATTTTTTTTGCTCTTTACCTTTTGTTTAATAAATAGACTTTACAAATGAGTCAAATTTGTTTTGCTTCTATCTCTTTCTTTGCCTGAACTTCATTATCCTTAATTTTTGGACATGAGTGTAAAATTATCACTATATAAAAGCATTAGTGTGACGGACACATTTGGTCGAGCATAGTTAAATGCAAAATAATTTTTTTTTGTTGGTGTTGTAAATGTCACCTGAATGATGGTGTCAGATCGTGGCCAAGAAATTCATCTCGGTAAAGGGCTAGTTGTACGCCTGTCGGGGAGTAAAAAATAGTATATCTCGTCTGCAATAAAAAAAAATGTATTTTATAATTTTCCGTTTTTATTCGCATATTCATTTTTAAAAACAGGCTTAGGAAATATGAAAAAATCTTTTATTTAGTGAATTACGGAAAAAAAAGATTGCATATGATAGTTAGTGAATTTAAGATCATATATTATTATTTAAGCCATTTAAAAAGAGTAGAAAAACAATTTCCAATACTCACGTCGATCTGTTAGCAATTCATCCACGCGTGGTGGAACAGTTGTTCTTCAAGCTCATAGAAAAAAGAGGGGTGGTGGGGGGGGGAGACGAACGGATACTGTAACAAAGTAAGCATATCCTGAAACCGTTCGACGCTAGTCATCATTTTATTAAGCTTGTAAACGCTTTTCATCATCTCTTACTCGATTTTTGCGGTTTTTCTCGCGGTTTTCCACGGCACGTTGCACCTGCCGGGCCTATCGAATGTCCTAGACACAATCGTTTCAAAGCCCTATGGGAAGTTTCCCTCTACGGACTATGCCATGCACAAGATCGACCGCAGAATCAACTACTGCACGCATCGTATTCTATTTGAACGGACTTCGCGCGCGGAGTTGCGCTTTTTATTATTTAAAACTAGGGTTTATAATTTTTCAGCTGTAAAAATGACCTCACAAACTGCTGCGTTGTTATTCTGGGAATCAGTGGGTTGTCTAAATAAGTGTCGCAGGAAATCCCACGAAATATATTTTGCGTGTAGATAAGAAGATAAGGGAAATGGATTGATATTCGAGGGACAATAAGATAACAAGACTTTCACAGAAAATGTGGAGGTACCAAAATATTTACTTTAATTTATACCGTATTTCCTCAAAATTAAGATAGGATGCTGTAGTATGCTTTTTATTCTAAAAGATGGATTAAGGTTTATTGCCAGGAAATGCCTTATTTTTTCACGTGCAGTAATGTATACTATTTGTTGACTAGTATTTTTATCTGATGCATATGTTCTTAATCTGTTTCGATTCGTTCAACTTAAGGTCATGGATTCCCATATTGCTTTATCCTCTCGCAATCTCCTTTTTTTGTTTTTTTTTGTACAAGTAAAGGAAGAGAGAGAGAGAGCTTGTAACCTAAAATATACATTCAAAATATATTGTTGATCTTGTGACGGCTCTGTGTCCTCGATCTTCCTAGTAATTGTCCTCTTGGGGAATTTTTGGTCGTTAAAAATTATTTTATTTTAAAACTTCCTCCCCCCCGAAGAAGAGAACGTGAGCATGCAAATTAGAACTACTATATAAAGTCTAGGCCAGGATGGCGAATCAATGGCACGCGATGCAATATTTTGGACACTCCACCAATCAAAACGGTTTGCATTTTAGTTCAAAATAACAAAGTTCACTATGAAGTATTAGGATCAAACGAAAGTGATTGGGGTCGCGGTGCAGCATGGAGAACACACTTGTTTGTTAATGTCTTGCCTTAATTACGTCGTAGACTGCAATTGCTAATGATGCAAAGTTTGTCTACGCTTAGCATTATCAATTTCACTGACACCAACAGTATTTTAAAGTTTATTTATGTTACATACGATTTTTAACCGTTATTTAACATGGTTAGTTCAGAAAAAAGCTTACGATTTTGCAAGAAAGTAAATCTAACAAAGAATTTCAAAATTGGTTAACCAAGAAACCTAGCAGGATTTGCAAAGGCGACAAAGTGGTGTGTGTTTTATGTTCTGGAACAATTGTATGTTGAACATAATCTGTAAAACGGTTGTAGACATATTTAACTGTTTGAAGAAGCTGGCTTGCGCTATTTTAACCATATTTTCATCTAACTATGCTTTCGAGTCCTTTTCAAAGATGAATAACATTCAAGACTCGCTTAGAAACCGTTTGGCAGATGACTCTAAGTCACCGTGCATTCTGCTAAAAGTAACATCTTACAATCCTAAAATAAATTATTTCTCAACTAATCTGCAACAACAGAAGTCACACTAATGTTACTTTATAATTTGAAAATTACAGGTATAACTAAATTATTTAATACCATACAGTGCAAAATGTATTTTTTCACAGTAAATAGAGTTTTGAGTAGGGTTTGCAATCCCGTGTCATATTTTCAATCCCGGGATTTCGGGATTACATTTTCCAAATCCCGGGATTAAGTTTGGACTATTTATTAAAAATACTTACATATTAGCATAGTTGAAATTAAATAATAAAATTAAAAATATAATTAAAAATTGATTTAATATTATTTTAATGAAACAAATAAAAAAAAATAATACATAATGAAATTTTAAAAAAAGAAGCGTCTCTTCGTTTCTGTAAATAAGCTTATAAAAACGCAGCTTCTCCAGCGTTTCATCGTTGAAACGGTTTCTTATTATTGTTACAAATTGTTCTGCCGAAGAATATGTACGCTCGTATTCTTTACTAGTAGGAATTATCGTCATTAAATAGGAGTGTGCACTTTTCAGGTAGTCGTGGTGACTACCCCATTTTCAAAATAGACATTTCTTTTTGAATTTTTTTGATGACAGTATATCAAATCTAATAGACTGCATTGGTGCATATACCTCTTTCATAATTTTATTTAGCTCTTCTGCTACACTTAATGATTTTTGTATACCTAAATTGATCCAGTTATTGAATCAGAATGTGATCCATTTCAAGTGTTACCTCATTTGAAATTGTAGATTCAGTTGCACGAGCTGTTAGTAATGCAATGGGATTGAAGTGTCTCAAGTCTTCCAAGCAGGTTCGCTATTAATTGACGACATTTAATTGAAGAAGGAATTGTGACAAAATCTATTCTTGAGATGTTGCTTATATTATTGTGTAAGCATTGCAGTTAGTCACTTAGATCTGTGCGACGTTCTCCCATACGAGAAATGAGAGCTGTGCATATATATATTTTTATTTTACCTATAGCACTTATAATTGCTCAAAAAAATTCTACGTACATATTTCAAAAACAAAATATAAATTTTCGAAGAATTAAATTCTTAGAAAATTTTTATATGAACAATTTTTTTAATTATAAAATTTAGACAAAAATTAAATCCCGGGATTTCCGGATTTGCAAAAAAACCGGGATCCCGGGGTTTCGGAATTCCGGGACTGAAAACCCTACTAGATATCTTCCAAAAATTCTCTGTCCAAGTTAGCTGACACCGGGCATCCTGAGGGTGGGAGAAATGTCCGTTTTCTGACCTCACTCGCGATGAGCAGAAAGTTACGGAAGAAAATAAGAGAAAACATATCAAATTTCACGGTTTAACATACACACACCGCCTCGAACCCTTCAAGGTTCAACACGTAAGAAAACTGACAATAACGTATACAGTACAAAAAAAGTAAATAAGATACATTAAATGTAATACCAGATTGAAAAAAATTTGTTACTATACAATTCAGACAAAGATTAAATCCCGGGATTAGTTATTCGGATCCCGAGATTGGAAGAAACCACCGGGATTTCGGGATCCCGGGGCTGCAAACCCTAGTTTTGAGAGTTGTTAGGATTTAGTTTTATTATACAGTGGTACCTCGACATACGAGTGCCCCAACATACGAGTTTTTCGAGATACGAGCCGGCGAGCGAGTGATTTTTTGCTTTGAGTTACGAGCGAAATTCGAGATATGAGTTCGGTTTAGCAGGTTTTTACAGTTGTAGTTCATTTATTTTTATAACCATGGATCGGAAGAAAGTTTGTGAAAAGTCAAGTGCTACGAAAAAGATGATGAGTATTGAATTAAAACGTGAAATTATAGAAAAACATGAGCAAGGTGTTCGAGTTGTTGACTTGTTGAGGCAGTATGGGCGTAGTACGTCCATGATATGTACTGTGCTTAAACAGAAGGAGTCGATAAAGAGTGTAACGCCGGCTAAGGGCCTTACGATAATTTCCAAGCTGCGAACCTCCCTTCATGAAAATTTGGAGAAACTGCTGATGGTGTGGGTGACAGAGAAGCAGCTCCAAGGAGATACCTTGACGCAGACCATCATTTGCGAGAAGACAAGAGCGATCTACGGAGATTTGCTGAAGCAAACCCCGCAGACTTATAATATATTAATATATATTTAATATATATTATATTAATATATATTAATAAATATTTGTCATTTATAAATACGTTTTTATTATTCAAAACCACGTAACAAAAATAACTGGGGTGACATTTTGGGGGTTGGAACGGATTAATGGTAGTTCAATTGTTTTGTATGGGGAAATTTGCTTCGAGATACGAGTAATTCGAGATACGAGCAAGGTTGAGGAACGAATTAAACTCGTATGTCAAGGTACCACTATATTCTAAAAAAAATCACAAATAAAAATTATTGGACAGCACGTCTATAACTCATCAAACATTTCTTAAGAAAAAAATGGCACGTTGATCCTGAAAGAGTCACCCCACCCGTGGTCTGGCTGCTGGTGGAGCAGTGATTAATCAAATTGAAATTGAGGCGCGGATATTTAGCAACTGATAATTGAATTACTTAAGTTGACGATCTGTCACTTGAGATTGAATCTAGATTAGATAGCTAAGAAGTTAAATAAGTGCACTAAGCATTTAAAATCTCCTCATATCTCTCTTACCACGTTAATTGTCTTCATATTTATTAACTGGGTGCCTCTCTTAAGTTTGGTGGATCGAACTCGTTTCCGACCTCCCCACACTGATGGAAGTGACACCTCTTCCCTCACAATCTTACTTAAAGTAAATGAATAAGCTAGAACATGGATTGGCAACCTTTTAGCTATGGTGGGCTAAACCAATCGACTAATATGGTAGAGGGTGCCAAGCAGTAGGAAATATTTGAAACAATTAGATTCCCTCGATAATACATCTGCAGCTAGAGAATAGAGGGCAAGAATATAGATTCACAGTTTTATTATATAATAGTTTTACATCATTTAAAGATATTTACTAACATAAAAATAAACAAAATATGACCATTCCTTCAAAAAAATAAAAAGTTAAAATTGTTCATATATCGTGTATTTTATGTATCTCTTAAACATATTAATAATAAGAAGAAATAAACTTAAGTATAAGTATTTCAAATTAATATAGTTAAAAAAAATTAAATATTTTAATACGAACCTTGTCCTGTCGCGCTCGACTTTCATATCCCAATACCAGAGCCATAATTTGTGACTTAATTAGACACGATTTTGAACATTCAGTTGTTCAACAACTTCTTTGCGCACACAAAATACTTTTCATATGGAATAAATTAAAAGTAAAAAAACTTTTTTAAATAAAAGCTTGTTTTTAAAAAAGTTTTTTTTTTTACTTTTAATTTATTTTTTACTTTTTAGTTATCGCTGGACAGTTTTCTCAGCCTGTTCATCTCATTCAACCCTAGTTCGCCATCTCTGGTTTAGCTGAATCAATTCTCGCAAAAAGGGTATTAGACGAAAAACACAAATTATTTTTAAAATCTGTAATTTTTAAGCAACTTTTTCAATTTTCGTACAGATCTCGGGTAATATTGTTCTACACACGAAAAAAGGTTTCATGAATTTATCTTCATAAATGACGAAGTTATTAAACGGCGGGATTCGCTCTCCCAGTGCCACTGTTTGGGCACATAGCAAGCGTATGCAGTATATAGGAGGGAAAAGGAAAGGGCATACATAAGCAAATTTTTCTCGTGGAAATCTAAAACACATGTTGCTAAAAATGAACCCATGTTTCCATTCCATTGAAAAATTCACTTATTTCACGAATCTAGACCCTGTATTTGGATGAGTTCATCATCCATCAGGATGGGAAGGTCAATAACGGGGCAATTTGTCCTTCTTTCGATCACTGCCATCGGTCATCGCATTCTTCCTTTTCTTTAGTCTGACACTCCCCTTTTTCCTTTCAGGGGTCCTCTCTGGGAAATTTTAACTCAAGCGTGACCTTGTGATAGCTTTTTCAAAGGAAATATCAGGTCCTCCTCCCATCCGTACAGCACACCCTCGCTTACTTTTCAAAGGGTTTGAGCAAGATTAGTTTGGCATTCCCATTGAAGTAACACGTGCAGGGTAATAAGTGGCAGGGTTCAGTAGAAATATGCTTGGATAGGCTGAGAAAGTAGAAGTAAGGAATGTTCTGATGGAAACTTTTTCTAGGGGAATGAGTTTCTGCCAGATTCTTCCAGTGGATGCAAGTAATTCTTTCCTACAATGCGAGAAATTAAACCTTTTTTCTTTGTGCGAAAGTACTCTTATAGAAGATAGTGTAAATGAAATTGCACTTTTTTTCGAGAAAACAGGTATTTTGTTTGAACAAAAACGATTTGTAAGTATACAGGTTGACAGACTTCCGTGTCTGTACTTAAAAACCTACACGTATTTAACTTTAGCACTAATATTAACCTTAAAGAACTTACGCACGCACACTTATTCTAACACAGAAAATGTTTCTAATTGACATAGACCTTTCTTGTGAGGGGGGCAGGAGCGCACACAGGAATTTTTCAGGGGAGGGGCCGGTGTCGAATATCCACTATTCTCGTATCATGCTCCAATACGTCACCTAACATATTATTTTGATTTTGTCGATTTTCGGGGACAAAAAACAGTAAAAAATTAATTATTGAATGGATAATTAGTATAAATTAATAAAAATAATTATTTATATTAAAAACTTAATTAAATTTTACGTACTATATACATAGGATTATAATCAATCGAAAAAAAACAAGGGCTTTGGGGGGCAGACCTGAGGACCCCCCTTGTGTGTGCCACTGGTGTGGGGGGGGGGTTATATTCTAAAACGTCAGGGGTGGCCACCCTTTTGGGGAAGAGTGCCACTATCTGATTAAAAAAAGGTTATGCGTGCCACTTCCAATTTTTCCAACAAATATGGAAAGGTGAAAAAAACATTGCTTGTGAGCTTATTATGGGACTTTTAGCAAAGGGTACATATTTTGTATGCAAGTCTAAGAAATGTAAATTTAAAAATAATATTACACAAATTGAATATCTTTTTTAAAAAAAATAATTTTTTAAGATTTTAAACACGTTATGTTGTTTTAGGGGCATATCAGTTGGTTTTAAACGATATTTCGACTGGTATTATGCTCATGATAGAAAGTATTTACTTTCAAATATAATGATCCATATACCTACAATAATATTACTTAGCCAAATTGTGTAAATTTGGAAAACTGCTAATTAGTACAAATTTCCAAAAATGCAACATAATGTGGATCACTTGCAGTTGAAATAAGTTCAAAATATTTTCTTTTCAGTTTAGTATGGTGCTGTAGACCATTAATTTCGATTTGGATTTAAGGTTGGTAACAATTAACGTCTTGAAATTAAAAATTGAAAAAGGATTTGTGAACAGATCAGCATTTATTTTATCATCTTGAAATTTATTAAACCTTTCACTGAATGAATCCTGCAAAATGAATAGTAAATTTTTAAATCTATCATAGCTCGGAGCATTATTAACTTGAATAGATAGTTCTTGCATTTATATGAATGTATTAATCTTTTTTTTATCTAAATCGAGAAAAAAGAAGGAAAAGTTAGCTCACAAAAGAAGATATATGACCAACTAGGGTAGGAAAATACAATCTTTCACCTATAATCTTAAATTTAAATGATTTAAATGTCCAATAATATGGGTAAGAAAAGCTAAATCCCATACCCAATTTCAATTCTTGAATAGCAAGCACTCTCTCTCACTGGGTAGTTTGTTTTCTTCCAGATATTTTAAAAAACACTCTTCCTCAAATTTCAAAATCTCACGAGTATACTTCTTTTGGAAAGCCAGCGCAAACAGCAATGAAAGATATTATCTGTATGAAAATTTTCTATTGTAATTCAATTAAGTATATTAAAAATAAATTTTGAACATTTTTTCTCTCTAAAACATAGGTTCCCAACCTTTTTTGAACTGGCACCCCCTTTTCTAGTGAATATTTCGATACCGCCCCTTCCCACTCCAGAGAATTAAGAGCGTACATAATGCATGGTGAAAACACGAATTAAATTTTTAAAAAATATTCTATTACTAATAAAATATATTTTTTGTAATTTCGTTTTTTTCTAAAGCCCTCAATTTTTTTTACTTGCAAATCTGAAAAAGCTATTGTCACGAATATACAATTTTAAATACATACAATCAACATAAGTAACCAATATAAAAGTTTACTTTTGTTAGTACATAATCAGCGTATTTTTTTAGTCTATATTTGGTTAATCTGCCTGTGCCCCTCCATACCATCTCAAAACCCCCTAACGTATTTTGGGTTTTTTGATGGCGGTGTATTTGTGGGCATCTGGACTGTAAAACAGTCCTCGATCCCATATCGTGATAGTCTGAGATGTGGGAACGCCGTTTGTGGAGTTTCTGGGTCTTTTACTGCCCTCCTGAAAGCCTCAAACACCCACAAGGGGGCATTATCGCCCACGTTGAAAACCTATGCTCTAAAACAATGCATTTCAATAAAATTATACAAAAAATATTGTTAATTACAACTAAGTTTTCATTTTTTAAAAACATTTTCACTAAGTCTTCGAGTGCCACTGTTACAACTCCGCCGTGCCACACTGTGGCACGCGTGCCGCGGGTTGGCCACCCCTGACGTAGACGTAAGCTCCGAGAGGTCTCCTTTACCCTTTACGCCATTGTGAATATTAGGGCCACCCTGCTCAGTCAGGTTTTGGGCCCCAGTGCCGGTTTATCTATTGGGCGCCCAAGGACCCGGAAAAGCTGGACTTAACCAGATTTTGTGGTTATAAATTTCGATCTGCCAGAGCCAAGGGGGCCTGTAGATCTACGCCCAGGGTCCGAAACGAACTTAATGACTTTTTTATTTAACTGTTGGGCCCCCTGGACGTATCCCCCGACTCGTACCTATACTTCAAGCAACACCAACTGATTCTTCTGATTTTATTAACAAAAAACAATAAACGTTTCCCCTAAGGGAAACAAATAAATGTCGAAAATTAAATGCAATTTGCAATCTCCCTCTAAAGGAATCATCATTTTCCAATTAACGCACACAACGCATTTCTAAAACATAAATTGTTCGGCTATATATTACTCTAAACATCTTATCCCCCACCCCACCTCAAATTTTTCAAGATCCATTGCTTTTATTATCAACACAAGATAAGAAAACTGTAAACACAAACAATGCTGTATTTCTGTGAAATGGTTCACCAATTGTAAAACTTTAGTTCTAAGCTTGTGATAGCGGTTGGTTCCTGTTTACATCTGAACCCTCTTGTCTACCTGTAAACCCGGCTAGATGTGTGGAATAAACAGAATAATCCACAGACATGTTTTCAATCTAATCAATTTATTTATTCTAATTATCAATCATCAGACACAACACAATTCTATAATTAAGGTAGATAAAATATAGTAGAGCGTGGAGGTGAGATTCTATAACACGGGGATACTACTACAGACCCTCAACCGAATCTAAGACAGCTTAAATACGCTCAAATTTTCTCCGTCGCACACTGATAAACTAGCTTCTACTTTATCCAACTCACAGTACTTGAACTTTTTATGCATCGGATCCTACACTGGAAACTTGCAGGTGCTCTCTTCTGCTTGATCAATGTCGTTGGCTCCACGCTCCGTAATCTTTAACTAATTCCACTCCTTTTCAATCTTCAACTAACAACTAACTCGCAGACTTTATGTTAGCTCCTACTTGCACACTCCAGCGTATCAACTTCAGCGTGCCAACTCCAACGTGTCAACGGCTCTCAAAGTCGTGAAAACAGAATTTATATAATATACCTCATTTACATAATCATGTTTCCTTACTCGATGAAAGTTGTTTGAAAAAAAAAATTCCTTAAAGAGATATGAATGGATTAGTAGAACCGCGTATAGATCCGTCACAAGCTATTTTCATGTTCTCATCTTTCTTGTGTGTACTTTTCTTCCATTTTTTAATACAATGAAATACATGATATCGATACAAAATCAATGTGTATTTTTAATCTGAACTAAAAGTTATTGAACCCAGTAAAAGGAGAAAAACGAAAGAAAAAAAAACGCTTTATTTGAGAGTTTTGAAATTTTTTTTGCTCATTTAATTTTAATTGACTGAAGTTTTATCGAAACATCTGTAGTTTTGAATCAGAGAAAATGGCAACACACATCAATAAAAAAGAACAAACGATTTTTTTTTAGAAAGGATAGGACTAACATTTTGTTATTTTCAACTACATATTTACCTTCTCACAATACTGCCTTTTATACAACCACCGAGAATTGTTCCTATAGTTCTTGTACTACAAACGTTTAACTTTTATGTATACTTCAGAAGAAAACAACACAAACCAAGTTTTATTTTATGTTAATTAAGGTATTTTATTACAATAAACTTTCTCAATCCGTGGAAATGTTTTTCTAAAAAAAATAAAAGCTCTAAATGCATGCATGAAGGAATTAGAAGGAAAAAAAATAACAACTAAAATATTTTATAGAACTCTCTCAACATCCTCTTCTTCAGAGTTCTTTCGAACAGGTTGCGATTAAATTCATTTTGAAATTCTTCCTCTAAAGATAAATAAATAACGATGTTCTGTTCCCAGAAAGAATACGTAATTACTTTCAAAAAGAAACAGTGATAATTGACTACAAAAAAAGTTACAGAACATCCGGATTGGAATTGCAAGATTCCGTGTTTTTATTTGTGAATTTATAATACCAACAAAATGGTTGAATTAAATACTGAAATGTTTCGCAAATTTAAAAAGGTTTTGAAGTGAAGTATCTTTATAAAAGAGTTCACTTGCACGGACACTTCTTTTTCTGTGCACAAGCATTAAATCTTGACCCATCGCATGTCTGCAGCGTCGAAGTTTATTTCTTGAGGAAGCTTGAAACGACGGGAACTCTTCTTTCATTTTGGACCAATAGACAGGTTTACCTATTTTGGCGAGTTATCATTTTAGGCAACACATTTGGCAATCGCTATTGTAGGCAGTGGTTACTACTCACAGTATTGCACCACATAATCCCAGCAATAAGCCAGCCCTTTTGGAGAATGCATCTCTCCTCTTTAAATTTGTTTCTTTCGTCTATTCAAATGCACTTCTTTCAAGTTTCTTATTTTCTGCTTTTGTGTATAATTTACTATTTTATTCATTTTCATTTATTTAAAAAAATTCTTATTTTCACATACTGATTTCTTCTAAAATATATCGAATTTCTTAGAAAGTTTTTCATTTCGTAATTTTTTCTTCTTTTTTAATAAGAGTCAAGTTTTCTAAGGAAAAAAAATTCTGCTTAAAAATTCCGACTTTAAGCCTTTTGTCTCACAATTACAATTCTTTCAGTTTCAGAAGATATATTTTCCAACTTTTACAAAAATGGTTTTGCAAAAAAGAAAACAAAAAAATCTTTTTTTTTTCCATCTCATTTACAGTGACAGATTTATACTTAGGCCTGTGAGACCCGGGCCTAGGTTGGCAAATTTTTAGGGGCGCCGAAATTTTCGAGGTTTGAATATGAAATAAGTGAAATGTTTGTTCGAACATCCCATTTGTATATTCCCATGTGATTTCAATTTTAACTATATATTTGTAAATTGAGGATTTTCGTGAGAAATTTGCAATTTTTATTTTCAAATTTAATTAGGTTTCATTGCTTACGAGAAATTTATCATTGTTAAGAAATACACTTTAAATTAAAAAAGGCAGAATTTTGAGTTTAAAAAAAAGGTTACATCAACGCATTGCTTTGCTAGATAATCTAATAAAATCCGGCGTTTGAGAGGAAGATTATAAAAAATGTATAAAATTCACCTTATTTAAATTACGTTTTAAATTATTTTAAATTGATTTTTAAAAGACTCTAGAAAAAATAGAATATTTTATATAAAGGACTGGCAAAAAAAAGCACTAAAATACTGAATTTCAATAACAGCAGCAGTTAGCAACTAATACCATTTTCCAATTCAAGGTTAGAAAAAAAAATAGCTGAATTAGTTATGATAATGAGAAGCTTGCAGAGAGCATGTATAATTCTTTCCCAATAACTAAAGTGCTTCGATAAGCTAAAACATTTCACTGATTATTCAAGTTTAATCGCTCAATTAATTAATTTCATATGTTGAATCTACGGAAATTCTTTAAAGATAGCGCGTGTGTGTATGTTAAATTTTTTAATTATCAATTTTATCTTTCAAAAAATAAATACTCTTGTTGTTTTGGAAGTTTTTGTAAAATTTTAATCAACACTTGTGTAAATGCAATTATTTGTGTTTAGAACAATTATTCTGTTTTAATGAATCTTTTTTATTAAGTTGTCAAAATAAATTAACTCAAACATTTTGTTTTTAAATTTTTTAACCAACGAATTAATAAATATTTGGAGAATAATTTATTAGCCATTCCGATTAATTGCAAGAGCTACAAGACTTTCTTTGTTGTAAGGATTATTTTAAAATTTCCTTTTTCGTTTACTAAGCTAAGAATTTATTAAAAGTTGATTCTTAAAGCAAACATAAGAGTTTATTTGAAAATGGTAATCTTTTTGTTCGATTATAATCGTTTGGTATTGTTTTTTGTTCTATGGGGTTTTTTTTTGTTTTTGTTTGTTATAAAGTTTACCGAATTTGTTTCTGATCTTGCTTTTAAATATAATAACTAAATCAAAAATAAAGATAAAGGAAGTTTTTCCTCAATGCACATGCAATTTAAAATGAATTATAGATTAAATTTCAGTTTGATTTCTTTTCTTTTTTGGACACGTATTAATTTTGACAAAACATCTCTACACACTCGGATAATTTTCTCAAATTTCATTTTTAACTACAGAGTTAAAGATTACCCCTTTCAATAAACAACTGAAAATTCCCAAAATATAAAAAAAAAAAAAAACTATTTCTAAACCTTAAGAAAAAAAAATAAACAAAGATAGCCAAGAAACAATCACACTCAATGAAACAGTTTCCTTTACAATGAATAACACAATGTGAATAATTTACTTAGTTTCGCATTTATGTACTGGGTTTCCAACACGTTAAAAATATGTAAACAGAAGCATTTTGAATTATTGATATAATTTTTCACAGAATAATAAAAAAAGTAATAATAATAAGCAAATAGTTAACTGACGAGTCTCATTTTTACACTGCTGTTTGTAAAAAATGCAACACCATGAAGGAATCATCAGATTTAAATGAACTTTGCAGCAAATATCAATTATAGGATATTACGTAAAATATTAAAGTTTCAGAACCTTCACGCGTGCGTGCGAGTGCAGCGACCTCTGAACTGATGCTGAATGCGTATAAATAGATAGAGGGCTGTAGCTGGACGTTGAAAATAGTTAACCTTCCCACCTTCCACTGACATGGCAAGTGTAATTTTTAATGCTCACTCAAATACAAGATAGGGGATGAAGACCTCATCAGAGATTATGTGCCCCATTGACCATTCTACCATATTAATGATTGTTTTTAGTGGCGAACGTTTAGTGAGACCTGAGTATGCCCCTCCACGACGAAATAAGGAAAAATTCCAACAATTTACGGAGTTTGAACGGGGGAGGATTATCGGCCTTCGAGAAGGAGGATTTTCCTATCGAGTAAAAGGAGCTTGTGTGCAGCGGAACTGTTCCACAGTGATGCGAGTTTGGAAGCAGTGGATCGACGAGCACCGAACAACTCGAAAAACTGGCAGTGAGGGACGGAAGGCGACGTCAGCGAGCGACGATCGACACCTGCTCCTCATGGTGGTGCATAACCGTACAGTTTCCTCCAGGCAGTTGGCAGCACGTTGGTCTACTGCTACAGGTGTACTAATGCCGGCTTTGTCAATTCGTCGACGTCTGCTGCACCGTGGATTGCGTGCAAGGGTGCCTTTATACAGGATCCCCCTCACGGGAAATCATCAAAGGCTGCGTCTGCAATGGGCTGATGAGCACAGAACCTAGCAAGCTGATTGGCGCCAAATGGTCTTTTCAGATGACTCACGCTTCAATTTGTGGGACCATGATGGCCGCATTCGTGTTAGACACTATGCCGATGAACGCTGCCTTCCAGAGTGCATTATCACCCGACATAGTGGCCTAGCACCAGGAGTTATGGTTTGGGGTTCGATTTCGTATCACGGATGATCCAATTTGCTACGAATTGAGGGTAATCTCAATACGTCCGTGAAGTTCTACAGGCCGAAATCGTTCCCTTCTTTCAAGGCATCCCTGGAGCTATCTTTCAGCAGGATAATGCACTCCCACATATTGCAAAGACTGCTCGAGACTTCTGTTCACCCCAACACATGCAACTTCTTCCTTGGCCTGCTTATTCGCCGGATATGTAGCCTATTGAGCACGTGTGGGTTTGGTTGGTCGGCGTCTCGCTCCTGATCCGCGTCCTGCAGCTTCAAAAGAGGAATTTTTGTTGCGCATACAAGCGATATGGAATTCTCTTCCACAAGCAGACATTCAAAATCTGTTTGACTCCATGCCACGCCGGGTAGCAGCACTAATTGCAATGCGTGGTGGCTACTCCAAATACTGATTTCGGACACTTAATATTATTTTTTTGTATTGAAAATTTCGTCATTTATGTGTACTAATACAAGTCGTTTGTGCATTAAATTTCATTTAATTCTGATGATTCCTTCATGGTGTTGCATTTTTTACAAACAGCAGTTTACAAACATAATTTCCTGTGTTTTCTTTCATCTTGATTTTTCTATTATTTCAGTACAGTGCAATAGCTAAGAACTATAATAGTTAGTAACATAAAAAAATCGGACTTGTAATAAAAGTAAACGTATCTAAAAAAACGGATCCGTTTTTTTGTTCCTCGTCCGCATCTCACCCCTACTTTCTTATATTTAACTAGCCGTTACCTCCGCTTCGCTGGGTATTTCATGATGTTTTATAAATATATCTGTTTATATTCTGACAGACAGACAAAATTTAAAATTGTTTTAGCAATATATCANTTAGTCGCTTATGTAGGGAGGAAGGAAATTTCTTGGTGACCAAACACTCCCAGTAGATATTAAACATTTCCTTTGAAGCATCTGGGCATTCTCTCTCTCCCCTTCCCCAAAGAAATTTTCTACGTACGCCACTAATATATATACATGAGCCGCCCTTCCAGTACAGTGGTTAGAGGCGCTGACTGCTGTGCCGTTGGGACTGGGTTCGAATCCTGGAGAAGACATGGATATTTGCAAATGTGTAGTGTCTTTGCGGCATGGGGTACTCTAAATAGCCTTCGAACCACAATTCATCTCGTGAGGTTGGTGGAAGGGGAAGAGAGGTGTGAGGCCCCTTATCATCCCCAAGGTGTTCTCCTACAAAATTGAGTTGGAACCGAGTGAAATTATACTGTCTCCTGAATGGTGCTCAAAGCTACGGCTGACGAAAGGCGTTATCTAAGCCTTTGTTGCGTTGAATTTCGTGGGCCTCGTTCTGACTCCGGCAGACAGGTGACATTAGAAACAACAATAGCATATGTACATGAATAAAGTTAAAAAAGTAGTTAAATATTCTGTAAAAATAAATTAACGTAACAAAGGATTGTAACATATGTATTATTTTCTCAACAGTTGATTTGTAATAACACAATTTTGTGTGACGGGTTCTATCAGCGATCTTTCTCTTAATCCTCTTGGGGAAATTCTCTTTTAACTGTGGTTTGAGTTTAAAACCGCCTTCCGTAGAGATTTGATTTAATGCTAATTTGAGTGCTATTTAAACCCTGGCAACGGGTGTGTTAGAGTTAATCGTTAGTCCTTACGCTATCATTCAAGCTGGTGGAAAGAAATGCCATTCGGAAAAATGGAAGTAAAAGAGAAGCAGTTTTGAAGAAAAGACTGTAGCAAAATAAGAAATATACAACAACAAGTAATCTACAATCGGATCAAGGGATAAGTGTTTATTTGATTATCTTATAAACTTAAAGTAGAAAACTAATTAGGATTGCTCCTAAGGTTGATAAACTTTAATTAATCATAAGTTGATCATTCAAAAATAAAAAAAAAGTAATTATATTTATTACAATGACAGTTCTTTCGGTGTCTCAAACTACACCTGCAAACTCTAGGTTGCGACAATTTGATTGTGGCCGCGGTAGCCTAATGGTCAAGGTATCGGATCGTGGCAGACGTGTCATGGGTTCGAACCCAGTACCACTGAAGACCTGCCGTGTAGGGAAGCGTGGCACGTTAAATCTGTCGAGACTCAAACGTTCTCCCGTTGATGTGGTGGGGTAGTTAGGAGAGGGGGTGCCAGCTCAGGTGTAAGGGGCGTAGCTGCCTCACGCGCGGTATTATTCGTATCAATAATACGTGGCCCTCAAGATACAGGGAACCCAACATGCGTAGTGTTTTGACACTTTCAAATAAGTTTTATTTCTGCGATTATTTTTATTTGTTTTTCAAAAAAGGACTGCTAAGGAATTTTGAGTGGCCGTGGTAGCCTAGTGGTCTGGGTTTCGGATCGTGGGAGATGTGTCATGGGTTCGAGCCCAGTACCACTGAAGACCCGCCGTGTAGGGAAACGTGGCACGTTAAATCTGTCGAGAGCTCAAATGTCCTCCCGTTGATGTGGTGGGGTAGTTAGGAGAGGGGGTTTCTGTAAGATGTCGTCCTCATCACTTGACCACGGTTCAAAATGACGAGGTCCGTCGCCAAAAGCCTTCGAGTAGCTGAACAGTGCGACGTTAATATTCACTCACTCATTCGCGACAATTTGATTTGAGTTTTTTTAACGTCACCGATTTTTTTGAAGCTACATTGGGGCTATTGGTGTCGTGCCTCGTAATTTTATGCCATGATCAAGTGACGAGAAGGACATCTGAGCTGACACCCTTCTTTCCGAACTTCCACATCTCGACAGATTTGACGAGCATCGGCTCCTCTACACTAAGGTTCATCATTGTCCCTGGGGCTCGATTGTCACACTAGACTACAGTGGTCACAAATAAGAATACAAAAATGAAAGTTATTATTAATTAGGTAAAGCGTAAATGTGTTTAAACTTTTAAATAATTTCAAGTAAATTTTATTTCTCACACATGGCATGTTCAGATTATTGTTGGTTACCTTACATAACAATACTAGTTCGCAGTACAATATTTTTGATCATTGATAGTGATAATACTGATTATGCAAGAAATAAATGCGAGATTCGGTTCCTAAAAACAAAGATAAAGAGTTGCCTCGTTTAAGTTCACATGCCCTCTAAAATACTTCTATTTGCTTTCAAAGGGTCCAAACACTGATTAAGAGAAACCCTGGTCTAACAGATTAAAAAATAATCATTTGCGTAAGTGATCTAAAACTTGTTCATTCACATGAATTGCAGTGGCGTAACGTTCACCCCCCCCGCATTGCGGGGGAGCCTAGGGACTCTAAGGGGCCCATAGCTTGACTGACGCTAAGTACGTATTTGGGCTTGGGGCAGTTTGCAGGGGGCCCTAACGTTCTCTGTTACGCCACTGGAGTTATCTTAGATTTAGTTCTGAGAAAATGGTTGACATTTCAAAACATATTTTAAAAGGTCAAGAACACTTGGAGATAACAACAAAAAGGCTTAGCAAGAATAATAAAAGTTATCTAGTTTGAGTGAAAAATATTTTTAAGTAAAAATATTTCCTTTACACACTTCATCAGAAATTTCCAGAAGGATGAAATTTTGCAACAAACACTGATTGCAAATCACAGGCAAGTAAACGTAGTTTCTCATGTCTATACGTGTCCATTTCTGAAGGGTCGACTTTCAGAAATGAAAATGTTTGATAGTCACTTTGTAGACCACAGGATTTTAATCCCTTAAGCTGTCAATTTTTTTACCCAAAATGTTCTAAAAAAAGGCATATGGTTTTATTGCATATAACAGCATAATACTTAATAGAATGCGAAAATGGAAGGGTTTTATTTTAATTTTCAATTTTTAAGTTTAAACACTGTCTTTTATTTTATAATTGTGGAACACGGAAAGCCATAAAAAGTTTTTTTTTATAAGCTATGCGTGCTATGAAAAATGTGTTTCATTTATCTTAAAAGAGAGAATTTCTCTCATACATACAAAAAATTTTAAGTTCGCAGTTCTTTTTTAAATGGTTGAAGATTTTGTGTTTGTGTGTGCATATATACAGGGTGCCCAGCCTTAATGTGACCCAATAGCTAATTCCCGAACCGTTCGGTTTAGATATGCACTTCCAATTTGAAAAATGTTTTAAAAAAGGTAAAGCATGTTTTTACGTGCTTTTCGAACCAAAAAACCCATTAAGAAAAATTTACAAAAATTAAATTTTTATACGGTCCCTAGGTCTTATCACTTGTATTTAGGAAAAGATGCAGTACACAAAAACAAAGTAAATACAAAAAGTTTCATTTTATTACGATACAAACTGACCGAGTTATGCCTACATAAATTTGAAGCATCCGAGTTGATCAGAAAAGGGGGTCGTATATAAATTGAGTTTAGAGAACAGTAATTCATTATCTACAGAAAGAGCAAAAGAAAAACATCATAGTAATATTAAAACATCGTAGTAAACATCATAGATTGACAATTTGCATTGCTGTATGGCAAACAATAAAAATTAAATTAAAGAAATACAACTTGTACCGAAAAGATTAAAACAGCTTGTTTTAACAAATAGCAGCAAAATAATACAGGATTTGCCGTTCAAATTATAGCATAATGTGGAATGATGCGCCAATCATGAATCAGGGACTTTATTATATCAAAATGACCAATTTAACTTAAATAATGGTGAAGGGGCACGAGGTGTGGCACGAGACAAGGGAATACGTCTATGACAACTCCCAGTTTTATACAAGCGTTGAACAGCACGGGCAATTGTACAATAAAATGGATGTCTTCGAGTGGGTAATTTAATGGTATAAAGTCTTGCCGCTTTTCTCTTATTTCGATTACACTGCCCATAAAACAGTACCATTTCGCAGTATTCTTCATTTGTATACATCTCGTTCTCCCGTACTAGAATTCGTAATATTAGAATACGACTGTATGCAATTGCAAGCGACTACACAACGTATTTTTAACGTTCGTCATGATCAGCAAAAACGCAGCAAATCAGACTGAAGCCGCAGTATATAAGTCTAATTTTTTGGAACTGCTTTTGAAATGTTTTTTTCGTCCAAAAAATTTTATTTTTTTCTATGTTTTACACGTGCACAGAATAAATTTTATTTCTTAAGTACTCAATTATTGTATTATTAACGTATGCTTTTAAATTTAAAAGCGGTTTACATAAAAGTGACGAGCAAGAGCGAAAGTTTCCTGGCAGAGTTCCAACGAATTTCACTTTGGAGACCGCCCCTTACTAGCTTCTTGAAAATGGCCGAGAAAATATATGTTTTTTAAAGTTCCATAACTCGGCCAGTTTTATCGTAATTAAATGAAACTTTTTGTGTTAACTTTGTTTTTGTGTGTACTGCATCTTTTCCTAAATATAAGCGATAGAACCTGGGGACCGTATAAAAATTAATTTTTGAAATTTTTTTTCTAAATGGGCTTTTTGGTTTGAAAAGCACATAAAAACATTCTTTACCTGTTTAAAAACATTTTTCAAATTGGAAGTGCATATCTAAACCGAACGGTTTGGGAATTAGCTATTGGGTCACATTAAGGCTGGACACCTTATATATATATACACGCACAGAATTTGAAGCATCCTGTAATACAAGTCTTACTTTGCAATGGGGTAAGATCGGCTTTTTGTTTTATCTTTCCATTATTATCCCTGTATCAAAATTCCTTGGGGGCTCTTTTTTGGAAATGATCCAAATATATGGACTATTGCTTTTATATTATATAATATAAAATGGACTATTGCTAACATTTTACGAGTTTTACTTACACATATTGAGGCTCCCGTAGCTTGGAAGCCTCGTATTATTGATACAGCGGTAGCTGCGTCCTTGACATGGACCCCGGCACAGTTGGCCCATGCCTTAAAACGTTCCTGAAAAAAAAAAGTAATACCTCGTGTTATCCTCTTTATCAGATTTGCAGTACCCTATCACTTTAAATGTTATTCTTTTCATTAGATTTGTATTACAATTTTATAATTTTTTTTAAAATATATATATATATATATATATATAAGGGTTTTTATTCACTTAAAAATAAATTTGAATTTCCTCCATTATTCCTGAAAACATCTCCTTCCGTGATTTTTTTTTTCTTTCCTATTCTGTTAAAGAGAATTTATTTCATGCTTTTTTTCTTCCCAATTATTGGGTATTATTATACAATCGACTCTTGATCATTCGAAGTTGAAGGGACGAATGAAAAACTTCGAATAATCAAGAGTTCGAATTTTCTAGAGGGTAGTAAAAAACTCCCAAAATACGCGAAGAGAAATTTTTTTCTAACACATTTAAATTTGAAACTAAGTAATAAAACAACAATTGTACATATGTAGGAAATTATTTTAAAATATTTTTAAAAATACACATTATACAGTATAAATATTAGACAGAAGTTAAAAGTCCTGTATTAAAAGAATACATTTATGTATTAAAAACAACTATTAAAAGAATACATATTGTACATTATTAATTATTATTTTTTTAAAGAAAAAATCTGTTATCTTTTTTTTTTTGTTTTTGTTTTATGGCATTCAATCTAACTTTGTCAAGAGATTTTTCTCGAGTAAATGAAGCTCGAAAAACGTCCTCACATACATCAACACAATTTTGAAGGGTAAAGTTACGTAGTTTTTTAATGATACTTTAGCTTCTGTCAGGGTTATCGGAATCAACTCCGATGGTCATCAAAGGGGCTACGTTACTGGGGAGGCATGCAGAGACAATACAACTCAAAACATGAAAGCTCCAACCTGTTTGTTACAGGACTGTACATGATAGTGAGCGTTTGGATTATCGAGAGTTTTATTAGATCACTTCGAATTATCGCGTGTTGTATTCTGAGTGTCCACAGATTTTACTTCGAAATATTGAGTGTACCAAAACGTATCCTTCAGTTCGAAATATCAAGAATTTTTCTAAGGGCTGAGCATCTACTTCGAATTAGCTAAAGGTTCGTATTATCGAAGGTTTGAATTAGCGAGAGTCGACTGCACCAGATATATCTTCTAGAACAAATTTATTATCATTAAAATATTCACGTCATTTACCTGTTAACAAAATAGAACTTTCATTTTGATTATAAACTTCCTTCTACATTACATATAATTTGTCATTGCTTTAGAAAACCAAACATGTGTGGGACAGGCAGATTACTTACATTTAATGGCAAATTAGAGATTAAGTTTTTCTGACTTCAAATATATATATATATATATTACTGGTTCTATAATAACCAGATGATTTTTCTTGAATATGAGATAGTGTGGAGGTTAAGAGGGACAGTTTATATGTAGAGTTCCCTTAGTTCCGAATTTCAAAATCTATCACTAGTAGAACATTATTTAGCTTGTTACTAAACCGAACAAAATTTTAGAAATATGGAAGACAAAAAAAAAAAAAAAAAAAAAAAAAACTGATAACGCGCGCTGTATATGATCACAGGATATCTTTCAATAAATATGTATTTAGGACGAGTTATATTAGATGTGTGACTAATGCTTGTTGTTTCGTTCAGTATTATCAGTTGAACGCCGAAGAACTTTTATGGAATAGTTAAATTATTCATGAGTAGTTTATATCCCACAATCGCATAAAATATTTGAAAATCTATTTCAAGTTATTGCCTCTCACATTAAAACCAGTGTTCCTATTAGAGTTTGAGTAATGAATTCAATTTTTTCCCGGCATTGTGTTCGTATTATAGTATTCCTATTTATAGTTGCGGAATCAGAATTTATGCTAAGATTGGGGGAATAAGAATTTTAATATTGAGAATAAAGTTGTGTTTAAATTTTACTTACATGTGCTTCATAAACAAACAAACAAAAACATTTAATTCATAAAAACTGAAAGAGTTTTAGAGTATATAAAAAAAAAACTTTCTTCATATATAATGGGCTTCCTTCAGACGATCACGTGACAAAAATGTTTTATACATTGAATTTAAAACTTATTTTAGTCAGGTCCTTGTTGTCTTACACGTAAAATCCAGATTTCATTTAAATTTGATAATATTTTAAGCATTAAAGAACTAAAAAAAAAAGTTTTCGTAACAACAACAGCAAAAACATACTGATATAACACGGATACTTTTATACCAAGTACATTTACTTGTCTATGTGCATTGTCATTGTTGAAAAGTATGCTCATTTTTAAAAGAACACTTCTGTAAAATGCAAAATCTGACAACAGTGAGGCGTTTGCACCGATTTGCTGAAAACACATGATCACAGTGGCGTAACATACACCTTAACAACCACTGTATCGCGGGGAGGGGGAAGGCAGGATTCCAGGGGGCCAACCAGTGTTCGATTAAACGACATGGAGATCACTAGGCAGTTGAATTCTCGGGGCCCTGTAGCCTAACAATTTATTACACAACATTTCAGGAATATATTTCATTGCACCAAAGCTTAGGCTAACGACAGGCGTAGAATTCTAGCCCTTAGCCGCGATGAATTTCGTGGACTTTGAACTGATGTTACTGTCGATCAGGTGGCATAAGCAACAGCAACGACAACACAAATTATCAGCAAATTAAAAAATATAATAAAACAATAATTATTTATTAGAATCTGTAATAAAAAGCTAACCCTTGCAATAAAGAATAGCTAAATATTTGGTCTTTGGAGGCCCTAAAAGGCCCATAGGCAATCACCTGTTCCGCCTAATGAGCAATATGTCACTGGGGCAAACAGCTTGACTGACGCCTAGTACGGCTTGGGGTCCAAAATCTGACTTTGCAGAGGGGCGCTAATGTTCTCCTTTACGCCACCGTATGATCGCATTTACCATGAATTAAACCCATTCTTTTTATTTAACATTTTGAAAACAATTGAAAGACAGTTACCATAGTAACGCAATGAAAATAATCAATTTGTGATGAAGCACTGCCACTAGAAAATATAAAACACTCCTTTTTTTAAAAAATAATGTCTTCTATATTATTGCGATGTTTTAAGAATATTTTTAAACATGTTTGAAACTGCGAATGACACATATTCATTTGCACAAATCTGAAATGCCATTTCTTTTCAAGTCAATAAATAACTTTTAGATTTGAAAATTTTCCTTTGTTGTTGTTGCTAATGCCACCATTTTTGACGGTGTCAAATCGAGGCCCACGAAATTCATCGCGGCAAAGGGCTAGACGTACACCTGTCATTAGCCGTAGCTTTGAGCACCATACAAGTGACAGTACGATTTGGCTTGGTTCCACCTCAATTTTGAGGGAGAACACTCTGGGGTGGTCAGGAAAATTTTACCCCTCTTTCACTTCCACCAACCTTTCAAGATGATTTGCGGCTCGAAAGATATTTTGATAACCCCCAAGCCACAAAAGCACAAAACACATTTGCAAACATTTCACATAAACACATTTTCTCCAGGATTCAAAACCAGGCCTAACGGCTCAGCAGTCAGCGTCACTAGCTACTATACCGGTTGGGCGGATTTAAATTTTCCCTCGAGTTTCAGTTATTATATTGCAACATTGAATCAAAAAGTGTCTTAATAAAGACGCAGACCAACATTCTTTTAATTTTGTCGATTTTCGGGAACAAAAAACAGTAAAAAAATAATTCATAAATAAATAATTAGCATTAATTAATAAAATTAATTATTAAAAAAAAAAACTTCAGTAATTTTTACGTGCTATATACATAAACTTATAATCAATCGGAAAAAAAATCAAGGGCTTTGGAGAGTCCGGACCCCCAGGACTCCCCCCTTTTGTGCACGCGAAATCCCCTTTTGCGCCACTAGTTATGGGTGCACATCAGCTAGTTTTGAGTGAAATTTATTTTATCATGTTCGAGCAGAAAACATTTATTCACTAACATGTTTTGAGTTTCTTTTTTTTTGTCTGAGACAAAACCCCACTACAATAAAATTGTACACAAATGGTTTCTTATCTTTTCCAAATTTTTAATCTTGAAAAATGATTAATATTTCGATAAAGGTAAAATTGTGACATTTTGCACATATTTTGCTTTTTCTTCAAGCACGTTTCCGGCATTTGATGATTTTCAATATTCGTATAGTGTCAGGTTTCGCATTCGGTTTTCGGTTATGCGAACAATCGCGTATCCGCATGGTGTCCGGTCCCAATTGATTCGGATAACGACGTTCTATGTATATTAATTTTGCATCATTTAAAGATATTTCTTAACATTAAAATAAGCAGCATAAAATATCACTTTGTCTTCAACAAAAAAAAAAAAAAAAAAACTTAATTTTTACTTAGATTATTTTATTTTAAACATATTTATTAAAATAAGAAACAGACAACACAAAATATATGTATTTCCCATCATTATAGCTAAATAAAATTTTTAAGCGCTTGAACCGCTCTACACACATTTTCATATCGCAAAATCAGGGGTATAATTTGTGACTTTCAATTTAACATGATTCTGATCATTCAGTTCTTAAACAATTTCTTTGCGGACTCGAAATATTTTTCATATGAGGAGAGATTTTTTGCTTAAATATGTAGAACCAAAAGCTGAAAGCAGAGTGCGTGCCATTTTGTCTCTTCAACAGTTAAATCTCTCTAGCAATGATATTCAATAATTTACAAAATAGCTGTAAATTTATCTTAAGCCAGTGGCCTAACGTACACCCCCGCAAACCCCGCATTGCAGGGAGGGGGCAGGGACTCAAGAGGGCCCAAAACTTAACTGACGCAGAGTACGGATTTGGACTTGGGGCCCAAAATCTGAGTTTGCAGTGGGGCCCTAATGTTATCAGTTACGTCACTGTCTTTAGCAGTGTCGTAACTTACACACCCGCATTTCGGGGAGGGGGGGGGCAGGGACGCTAGGGAGCCCAAAGCTTGACTGACGCTAAATACGTATTTGGGATTGGAGTCCAAAATGTGAGTTTGCAAAGGCGCCCTAATGTTATCAGTTACGCCACTGTCTTTAGCAGTGTCGTAACTTAAACCCCTGCATTTATTGGGCAGGGACGCTAGGGGGCCCAAATTCTCCGTTACGCCACCTATTTTTAGAGTGATTTTTCAGATTTTTTTGTAATTCGGTAAATGTCTATAATTCTGATGATGTTTGTCAAATAAGGTCCATTACAAATTGATCAACTTCCATCCACTCAAAAATTGATAAATTTGCTTAGTAGTGCAGAGTGCCACTGAGAATGGTACCGCGTGCCATAGGTTGCCGACCCCTGCTATATACTGTCTTCTAAAAGGGTCTCAGGTTGGGCCTGTTTATACAAAGGGGCCCAGGGACTCAAGAAGTCTTAAAATGACTAACTGTGTTCGGAACTGTGATTTTGAAAAAGCGTATAAATGAATAATTTTTTTGATATTTAGAGTCAATTGGATTAGAATATATATATGTTGTTGTTACTCATGCCACCTGATCAACAGTAACATCGGATCAAGGTACACGAAATTCATCGCGGCTATTGGCTAGATTTTTACGCCTGTCGTTAGCCTTAGCTATGCAGGGGACAGTACGATTTGGCTCGGTTCCACCCCAATTCTGAGGGAGAACACCCTGGTGGTGTTCAGGGGCCTCCCACCTCTCTTTCCCTTCCGCAAACCTCACGAGAGGACATGCGGCTCGACGGCTATTTAGTGTATCTCCATGTCGAGTAGGCAATATACATTTATAAGCAAGATATCAATCATTGGCATGGCCAAGTAATTTTAGCGCGTTTTTCTCATGTATTTTACAATAGGAAAATTCGGGAAAACTATGGGAAAATTTAAATATGATTCGGTTCATCTAGGGCACAAATGCGATCAAATGCCGAAAACCCGAGGTCAATTGGTTGCTTATTGGCTGAGAAAAAGGTACGACAAAATATGGTATAGTAAAATAAATTAAATATTTCAAAAATTTAGTTCAACCCCGGTATAGAAAGAAGTCCTAGCTATTTACAGGAAAAATATTATCATCAAAGAAACATTTTTCATAGAAGGAAAATGTTTTGAAAATATGTCATTTTTTTTCCCTTCATTTTTGTCAAAAAAATGCATTAATTTTTTTTCGTAATAATGTTCTTAAAAACAATTTTATGTATGTATTCGAATCAGTGGTGCACACAGGGGGGTGGGAAGGTCCCCGGGTTCGGACACCCTTGATTTTTTTTCGATTGATTATGATCCTATGTTTATTCTACGTAAAATTCAATTAAGTATTTGTTTTTAATAATTAATTTTATTATATAATTAGTACTAATTCTTTATTCAATTTTTTACTGTTTTTTGTTCCCAAAAATCGACAAAATCAAAAGGCGGCGCATTGGGGAATCATGGACTACGAGAATCATGGACTTTCGACCCTGGACCCCCTCTTTGAAAAATTTTTGTGCGCGCCTCTGATTCTAATGCAACTTACACTAAACATCAAAAAATGATTAATTTTTCTGCTTTTTCAAAATTACGGTGCCGAAATTACAATTAGTAACTTTAAAACCGGGGTGGGCATTACGTCGATCGCGATCGACTGGTGGACCGCCAAGACAGTTGGGGGTGACCGCCTAAAAATTTTACCAGTTAGTAATTATATACGAAAAATTTTAAATTGGCTGACAGTACGCAGACTAACAAAAACTAACTTTATCTAGATAAAAATGTTTTATTTTTTTAGTGTGTTTTCAATTGTTTCATAATAAATGTATCATTTCATATAATTATATTTGGAGCTATTATTATTAAGTTAGTATCTTGCGTTTTGCTTTAAACGTCGTTTTAAATGTGTTTTTTTACTTTAGTTCTGTAGAGGTAAGTACATATTCCGTACTTATTAAGTTATAATAATAACCTCTTTTCCAAACCTCATCACATCCCCAGCAGTGGGCAGTTGCGTACACAAGGATTTTTAAAGGGAATGGGGTCGAGGGTTGAAGGTCTACCCATTCTTGATCTACCATTCCCCAATATGTAGCCAAACATTTATAAAAATTTTTCTATTTTGTCGATTGTAGGGAACAAAAAACAGCAAAAAATAAATTACTGAATAAATAATTAACATTAATAAATAAAAAAAATTACTAATATCAAATATTTAATTACATTTTACATACTATATACATGGGACTATAATGAACCGGAAAAAAATGAAGGGTTATGGGGGAAGGTCCGGACCCTTGGACCCCTCCCCCGGCCTTATGTGCGCCACTGACACTGGGTGGACCGCAACTCCTTGAAAAAATTAGAAGTAGCCCGCGCCCTGGTTAAGTCTGCCCATCCCTGCCTTAAGACATGGGGTGGCCAACCTTTTTGGGACGAATGCCCCTATCTGATAAAGAAAAAGTTTTGCCGGTCTCTTTAAACTTTTCCAACAAACAAAAGTATATGAAAAGGTGGAAAAATTTTACTTATAGGCTTATCATGGAATTTTTACGCAAATAGCCCATATTTTATGCAAGTCTAAGTAGTGAAAATTTAAAAACAATATAATAAATAAGACAAAAATACGAACTTAAGTTGTATTGTTAAAATTTTCTTTTCAGTTTCAATCAATTAGGTTAGGTATAAAATTAAAAAAAAATGAGTAACCAGAAAAATTTAATTCTTAATAATTATTAAACAGTCAGTACTTTCTTAGTGTGGTTTTTTATTTCGTAGATTTTTTACTGAGTCATTGGGATCAGTACACGAAGATGCTAACAGAATCGGATTGTTCTATGTGTGCATCAGTTTCTCTTTTTTTCACCAAAATCGAGACAAAAAAAAGCCAAAATATGTTCACCAAAGAAGATATAATATCAATCAGGTTTGGAAAAGAACAATCTTTTTCTTGTAATCTTAAATTTAAATTACTTAAATGTCTTGTAGTATCGGGAAGAAAACCTAAATTTCAAAGCCTACCTTCATTCTTCAAAAGCAAGCATTCACTGGGCAGTTCATTGTTTTCTTCCAGATACTTTAGAACACATGCTCCCTCAAATTCCAGAATCTCACGAATGCACTTCCTTCGGGAAACCAACGCACACAACAATGAAGGAGTGTTGCCTACATTATATATATAATTTTCTGTTGTTATTTAATTAAATGTATTTAAAATAGATTTTGATGTTTTATTTTGTCTGTGAAACCACCACCTTTCAATAAAACAGTAAAAACAATTAGTATTTATTAATATCTTTTCAAAAATTTTAATCTTTCAATAAGTCTTTGCGTTCCACTCTTACAACTCTGCCGTGCCACTGGTTGGCTACCCTTGCCTTAAGACATTACTGATCATGTACACATTATTTATAATGCGACAACAATAATAATAAATAATCTTTTTCTGATAAACATTCCTTATTCTCATTTTAACCACTTACTTTTATCTTAAATCTTGCAAAATAAATCAGATAAATTTTTCAAAAACAAAAACTTTTGAAATAATTTCATTAAAATAAAGTTTATTCGGAAGCAGGAAATTAACTTTCCCACAGTCGTTTTATTTCAACTTCAGCAAATTGAACGAAAGTCGAAACTCAAATACACCTTGGCGCAATTCAGTCAAATGTATGCCTATGATGAAATTGGCGACGTTTCTCCTCGGCCCCGGCCAATCCATCAGGTTTCTGTTGATCACGGCAACCCTGCGGCGTGGAAGCGAGCAGTGTGCTTCAGATTTGCGACCCAAACGATACGAGAAGGTGGGTTGGTGCAACAAGTGAAACAACAGGTCCTCGTACTGATGTAGCGAGTGTATTTTCAGGACAACAGCCTCAAAAGTTTTGGATTTTTTTTTCGTAAAACAGAAATTGTGCGCGCGTGCATCGAAGATTGTGGATAAGTCTTCTTTGGATATACTATTGTGGGATACTAAACATTTCTGCTTCATCAATGTGATCGGGGTTGGCCCATCCTTCCCGTTGAAGAATGCCGCCTCTGTTCCATCATCTGGGCTGGCTCTTCGGACTGACCGTTTTGGCGGCTACGGTCTTTAGACCTGTCTCTATGCAAGGTAAAAAAGCGACCTGTACAGGCGCCTTGTTTTTACTTCTTGTTTTTTTTAAATGGATTAAAATTTAACAGTTTTGGCTCCTATTTTGGTTTATTTCTGTATTTAATGTTCCTTTTTGTGAGTTTTGAAGAAACGATTGTTTGGATGTTGTAAAAAATAATTTAATATTTTGTCTAAAATAATGGTTTTGAAGTAATTTTTCTCAAAATCTGAAAAGTAACATTTTTAAAAAAAAATTTATTTTAAAATCTTGGGAAATCGTTAAAATTCAGCAGTTCTAATTTTTTATTGTGAAGCATTTTAAATTTAGTTTTTAGTATAGGTTATATGATTTATAGTTTGTGTAGCAATTTGAAATGACAAGGTAGAAAGCGACCTGTATAGGCGCCTTGTTTTTATTTTTTGTTTTTTTTAAAATTGATTAAAATTTCAGAGTGTTGGCTCTTATTTTGGTTTGAAAGGCCCTTTTTACATTTATAATTTTCTTGATGTAGTTTTTGTGCGTGGAGAGATCAGTAATTATGTATTTAATGTTCCTTTTTGTGAGTTCTGAATTAAAGTGTTGGTTCCTATTTTGGGTTGTAAGGCCTTATACATTTATAATTTTCTTGATGTAGTTTTTGTGTGCGGAGAGATCAGTAATTATGTATTTAAATGTTCCTTGTTGTGAGTTTTGGAGAAACGATTGTTTGGATGTTGTAGAAAATGATTTAATATTTTGTTTAAAATAAAGGTTTTCAAGTAATTTTTCTTACCTGAAAAGAAACTTAAAATTTTTTTTTCCATATCTAGGGAAATTGTTGAAATTCAGCATTTCTTATTTTGATTGTGAAGCATTTTAAATTTAGTTTTACAAATAATGTGTTTTATAGTTTGTGTAGCAATTTGAAATGACAAAAATAGAATTATTTATTGTAAATAATAATTGTTTTGTGGGTTCCTTATTTTGATATTCCTTCGCAAGAATTACACTTTTATTATTATAATATGTATATATGATATATTGGTTAAAATTTATAGAAAAAAATATTTATTTATGAAATTAATTTTAAAAACCTATAAGAGTGGGTTTTTTTGCTTCTTTTTTACATTTCAACATAAGTTATATTTTTTTTCTTCTTATTTATAGATGTATTTTAATGTTTTCTAAATTAAAAATAAAATTTATTCTTGTTTCATTTTTGCAAATTTTTGAAAATAAGTGTTTTTTTTTAAGTACTTGATTTTTCCATTCATTTAATCGCGAACTCATGCCCTATTAATCGCGAATCGAGAAGTTATCAAACTTGATAACGTGTGTTTACACTGTTAAATTGAGACATTCAAACCTTTTATTTACTAAGTACTTGCAAACATGAAACTTATAGGATCAGCACCTTTAAAATTTCTTATTTCTTTAAATGTAGCTGTAGCTGTAATCTTTTCTATTTATTCTCTCCCATATTTTAAAAAAAATTTTAATCGAATTTTTATTTAAGGAATTTAGACTTATTCTCTCTTAATTTTTGATGGCCTGGTCATCATGCAGTGCATACATGTTTTGTTAAAAAAATACATTTTATTATTTAAGAATAATACCATTTTTTTTTTTTTTTTTTTTTTGTAAATTTTGTTTTGTATTTTTAAGTATTTCACAAATGTCAAATTTCCCATCATCCTGTGTTTCTGCAATCTTGGATGTTATGAAGTTGGATAAAAAAATAAGAAGAAATGCATAAAATTTACGTTTTACAGCAAATGTAATTTTCAGAAATAATATAAGAAAATTGAAATGCATCCTAATGGAGGTCGTATAGACACAATTATTTCGAAAATAAGAGTATTCCCTTTTATTTCAATGATTAATACATAGTACTTACAAACGAAACAATGAAATAGCGAATCATGAGTTTCAAACGGTCTGAACTCGAGGGTCGCCGAGAATGCTATTGTTTTGATACCGTTAGAACATTGAAGTCACAAATCCTTCATTGTGTTCGAGCATGTATCTTTCACTCGGTGAGAGCTATGCTGATGAAGAAAAAAAGAAGGAAGAAAATTGCTGATTTAATCATTCATCAGATTATTTTAGTATTACATGATCGTGATTTAAAGTTTAACTATGATGAGAATTGATAAAGCATGGAAATTAAAATTTATGATTTCTATAATATTGATATTATAATGTAAAATGGAACAATTGTTTATTTTTGTGCAATTAAGTGAATTGTTTTTATTTCTTAACTGTAGAATTTTAAATGCAAACCTAATTCCCTTTCTGTTTGAATCTATAGTTTAGAACAAATACTTCTAAATTTGATTTTCATGTTAAAATTATACAGGATGAAAAGAGTAATTGAGTTAATTTAAGTTTGTATTTAGTTTTTCATGTAACAATAAATATTAATTATGCAGCCTTACGAATTATTGTATTTGTAACTTAAATTAAGGACTCCAATTTTAAATTTTCCTTATGATAAATTTAAGCTTTTAATATAAAAAAGTTAGTTAATTTAAAAACGTGGAAGTTATTTTAGAATCTTTTGGGTTTAGAACTTAATGATCTTCTCAATGTGTTTATATTTTACATGAAAAGTTCTTTTCATTTTTATTAATCAGCAAATTGAAGAATCTTTGTTGTATAAGCTTCATTAAATAGTAAACTACCATTTTATTATGCAACTAAAATTTCTAAATTCGAATTTAAAAAAAAAAAAAACTCCTTTTATGTGTGTGTTTATTGTATGTCTCAAATTCAATATAACACACACAATATATTCGCACGGATGTAATTAAAACAATGTTATGCAATTGAAGTAATGGTAATTGTTTTTTAAAGCCCTATTTTACTTTAGCGATGAACAACAATAGTTTTTGTTAAATTTAACGATATTCTTATAATAAATTGCTAACCCCTTCCCCTATTTGCTGGAATTTCTATTCAGTACACACAGTTTCTTTTTTAAATTGAAAGGATAATTTCTATAAAATACAAAAGTATTTTTCTAATCAAAGTCAGTATTTTTCCTGTAAAAATACTAATAATTTTCACAGTATTAAGATTGAAGAACTGATTTAAAGGTTTTAAATAAGTTTTCTATGTTTAATTTGATTGAAGACATATTTTAAATAAATTAATATACATATCTTCGTCCCGAATTAATAGAAATAAAGAATTTTAATAGGCACAAGGAAATCATTTTAATTGGAAAAAATCAGATAGTGTAGGTCGAAAAAATATGACATTAACTTCAGGTGAAGGAATATATAAATTTGCTCTAAGATAATAGAATTTAAGAAGGAAAAAAATATGATTGTAAATTTTCACTGGGAAATAACAAAATTAACATAAATAACGAGGATTCCAAAGGTAGGCAGCCCCCAACAAAATCTTTATAGAATGAACCGATCATATCTTATGGGTTAAGGCTAACTAAAATTGATAAACTTTTAAATTAAAACACATTTTTAAATATTTTTACAAGTTGAAAAAAATTCTAAAATATGTGTTTTGAAAATTACTTATTATCGTCTTGTTAGATGGATTATAGCTAATAAATGAAGCTAGATTATATTAATTTATATAGGCTACAAAAAGGAATTTATTTAATACGGCCTTTCAGATTATGAAGGTTACCTGCCCTGGAGTAAGATGTACTGAATAGTTAACGAATTTTGTAACTTCTTAGCATGTAATCGTTGATGTAGTGATATCTCGTGGTATACAAGGTTCAGTGACTTTTCTCAGAAATAAACTCAGACGATTTTTATCAGAACTTCCGAACTGCTTCGAATCGTAAGTTAGTGAATATTGTAGATTTGAACTTTATAAATTCTTTTTTTTTTACATCCTCACATTAATTTTATTGGAAAGATTAATGATGAAATCAAAATGTGTGGAACCAAATATTAAGATGTTTTAAAAATTAAAACGAATTGTTAAATAATTTGGATATTATATTTTAAATAAGTGTTCGTATAAGTGTATTTATTTTAATATTAAGAACTATTTTGTTGTCATAGAAATGTATATTGATTGAAAGGTTTAGTGACTGCAGTAAAATTTTCAAATCAAGTGACTTCACAGCCTTATTATGTAAATGCATTTTTTATTTTACAAACATTTTTATAGATGATAGGTTCAGAAAAAAAGATTATTAACTTTGTTTGAAATAAAAATGAAAACAGTAAAATTGTTTTAAGAAATGTTTATATTAAATAAAAAGAATTATTTTAATTTTTTTTTAAAAAAAAATTCACTGTTTTTGTGAAATCTTTTTCTGAAAAATTACATGACAGAAAATATAGCGTTGCTCATGAGATACGATTTGTTATAAAAAAAAATGTATGATCTAAAAAGAAGACTTTCGTTTTTTTTTTTTGTTTTTTTTTTTGTCATAGAATCTCAAAAATAAGGCTCTTTTTCCTCTAAAGCTACAGAGCAATTTTCCAGTCGTTTTTTAGGAAAAAGCCCCATTCCATATTGTTATTTATTTATTTGATTCAAAATTTAATATTTCATTTATGATAACTTGTCAGACGATTATTTAACTATCATTTAGAAAAGCTTATTTTTTGTAGTTTTTATAAGGAAATAATTTCCAAAAATTTAATTACCTGTAATATTGAATGTTCACACCAGAAGGTTTTTGATCTAGGGCGCGTGCGTTGGGAAGGGGTGCATTATAACACACGATTTTTTAATACAGTTAAAACGTTCTAATGGACAAAAGTATGTCCGGAGATGAGTTTTTTTCTTTCTTTCCAGAACAATTACATTAGTTAATGATTAAGCGTCACTTACCCATGTATTATGCTTAGTAACTAGGATATGTGTTTTCATTTTTTAACACAAATTGTTGAAGTATAGGTCTGTTGAAATTATTTGCAGTCGCATTTCATAGCCTGTGTTTAGTTTGCTTTTATATGTTGTTTTTGTAGCCAGTTCCGTTGAGAGAAATGTTTCTCACTTGAATATATTGTTCTGAATGGCATTAAACTTTTTATATTGTGTGAGAAATCCGGTGTATTTTGCATGAATTTGCATCATAAAATTTAGGAGCTCTTCTTGCTTAAATTAAGATTTTAATGTGTCGAATCTAATGATATATCAATAAGTTGTTCCGCTTACTTCGTTATAGGTATTTTTATTTTTCCATTAGAATACTATTTAGTTTTCCAAAACATTGTACTAACGAGTATAAAATTATGTCTTGAAACCCGAGATAGAAAACAATAGAATATTCACAGTCTTAATAGGTGCTTCATATAAAGAAAAATGTTTTGATATTTTTCTTTATTTTTTGTTGCGATGCAAGTTATAAAAATTTTGCAAAATAACTTTATTATGAATAAGTAAAATTTTAGTTTGAATGACTGGAATGAGCTTGTGGCTATACAAACTTCATAGAGAACGAGAATTCATTTTGCTCATACATTTATTATTTCCTTTACGATTTTTTTATTGTGTCCCGTGGTACCACAGGGTTCTGAGGGGCACAGTTTGAAGAACACTGCAGATTAATGTTAGTGTATGTATTGCATTAGGAATGTCATTCATTTAACTTGCTTATTATGGGGTATTCGAACTTCATAGAATAAAAATTTTATTTCTATTATTCTCAGGAAGGGGAGAAGATGCCCTTTTTTTGAAAAGATTTTTAAGGGCCAATTTATAACGGACAAAATCATCCATTTAATTTCAGCTTTTACTATATCATTATGTACCTTTATTTAGACAGCGACGATTTGCATATGTAACAATACAACATCGTGATCAATAAGCGTGCTCTGATTCTGGGAATGCCATCTTCATTCATCTATTTCCATGCAGGTGGGAATAAACAAACCCAAGAGAGTGTGTGTGATTCCTGAGAAATTCTTTTTCGCACACCTGTTTTCGGCACGCTCGAAATTTCGCGTGCTGTCACCTGATACCATTTTCTATTGGGGTGGAAAGAATGGCATGGAGAGAGAGTGCGTAAAAAAAGGAAGAACACTGGGGGAGGGAGGGAAGAGAATTTGCCAAGGCAAGGTTGTTTCCGTTGCACGTGCGCAAAGGACGTTTCACTTCCTGCGAATAGCGCAGATGCTTTTTTCGGGTATCTGTTCGGTTTTTATTCATGATGTGTAAATAGCACGTGTTTAGGCTGTTTTGAATTTGCTTTGGTATTGTACTATTAATAGGGTTGTTTAATAATTGAATTGTTGATGTGGAGTTTATTCAGGCCTAAGTGGTGTGTAATGAAGGTGATTCCTGAGATCAGTGGCGTACACAGACTTTTTGCGCGGGGGGGGAGAGAAGTTCCATTCTTAAAAATACGCACACGAAAGGCCTGGGGGCTATTCTCTATGGTAAACACTAAAAATTTGTTGGACTATGGGAGGGGGTGTACGCCGCTATCTGAGATCAGTTAGAAATAGCCATAAGTGCTTTTATCAGAGAAGTAGTGAAAATTTTTGGAATTTCTTTTTATTTTCTCTTATGGTTCCCCCCAGCAATAGGTTTTTTCCCCCTTTTCTTTTTCTAAAGTTCATCTGAAAGTGGATAAGTCCTTTAAAATTACGTTCTTCCCAAATGTTTTTGTATCGCTATTCTAAATCTGGATCGATTTTAGTGGAGGAATCCCCCCCATACTTGCTGTTATACTCCTCCTCATTTGGTTCTTCTTCCTCATAACAGCGAAGAAAATTTCTTCATCCGGAAATACTGTTGTACTTTATCTAGCAAATACTGTATCTATTAAATTATTTAAATATCACATTTCTTCATCATAACTACAATAATACGCCATAGCATATGGAAGATTTAAAACGTGCTCGTGCATTCAGAACTGTAACGATGATTCACGCGCAGGATATGACATACCCGAAGAGGCGGTATGCAAAAATATATATTTGGAATTCGCCTGCAAGCTAAGGCCCCTCAAAGAATATGACCTTAAAGTCAGCTACACGAGAGACTATACATTTTCCAAAAAAGGTTTAGAAGGAGTGTTGAAAAAAGTTAGACGGTGGGTATGACATACCCTGCGCGAGAAGTGCCGGGTTAAGTAAAATAATATGTACGACAAAGTCAACAATATATTTATTAATTAATTACAAATTAATTATAAAAATACGTTTAATGCGAAATTTAAGCTGGATGATTTTTGATAATTTCGTAAAAATGATAATGCCACTCTTATTTTGTCATTTTTATATTTGTTAATGCTGAAAATCCGAGTTCTCGTAAATAAGATGTAGAAAATTTTAACAATATTTATAATCTTTTTTTTGTGTGGCTATATGAAGTAATTGTCTCTAATTTTAATCCAAAATAAATCAATTGACTCTTCCGAATGTTTTAACATTAAATCTCTATTATTATTGAACAAAATTAGCTTTATATCTCTTCTTTCAAAGTTAATTCATATACAGATTTATCCGTTATCACAAATGGATTACGAATGTACATTCAATCTATCCAGCTTTAAGACCTGTTGGTGTGGTATGGTAGTTAAGAGAGGGAGTGTCAGCTTAAGCGTCGTCCTCGTCATTTGACCGAGGCTCACAATTGGGAGGTCTGTCCCCAATAGCCCTCGTTTTGCTTTATATTGCGACGTTTCTGGAACTCTAACTGAAATGGTTTTTTTTAGTACTTTTCTTTAAAAGTATGTGATTTCAGTTTCAAGTAATAGTTTCAATTAGCAATGTAACAACTGATAAAGTCTTCTAAAAAGAATGTTTCGTTTAAAAAATACAAATTTTTTATTTTTATTTCTTTTTTATTTTTGTCTTTTAAGTCTATATAAAAGTTCTTAAAGAAGTATTTAAAAAATGATAATAATAAATTCATTTTTAGCAGCTAGGACTATTCCAATTATTTCTGCGTCGAAAATTTTTGCATTTCAATTAAAAAAATATTCTTATTGAATTATTTTATGGCTTTTATTGAACAATGTAGAGAATGTCAAAGATATAATTTATTAGTTTTATATTACTTGTTTTTTATACAGAAGTAATTTCATAAATACTAAAAGCAATGTAGGAAGGCAAATAGGAAGTTGTATATGTTTGGAAGATACATATTACTTGCCAATGTAGTAAATATGTAATTGTGAAAAATATTATAAAAAAATTAGAACTCCATCCGCGATTTAAAAAAAAATAAAACTTCTTGTTTTAGTACCCACATTATTTCCAAATTAGGATGTTTTAATTTTATGCTTTTTTTTTGTGCAGAACTTAATTTACTTCAATATATTTTTTTCAACTAAAAAACACATGAAATTCAAAACATCACTAAAACTATTTTAATTATTGAATGATTTCCAAAACCATAATCGTTGTTGGATGATATTTTACATAATATGAACTGGTGGAAGTATATAGAGTGCATTTAATTGTACAATAAAAATTGAAACGCCAGTCATAAAAATCAGAACTGAATGTATGAATGAGATTGTTCCAGCTTCTGCAACTTGAAAAGTCGTGATCTTGGCACTTAGCGTCAGAGCGATAACTTTTCGTTATCTATTGCAAAGTAAAGATTTGTATATCTGAAAACTTTTCTTTCCCACATCATTATGATTTCAGCATTTTTTTTTAAAGTGAAAAAATATTTTAGTTTACTTGATACTCTTGTTCATATATTCTTCTTTTAAAACTTTTCTTTTTCTTTTTCCAAATACCTTTGCTTATCCTGTATTTGCTTTTAATAGTGAAATAAAAAAACAATACATTAATTAAAATGCAAGTTATTTCCGAAAAGTGGAATAAAAACGACCAAACTGCTTTTCTTTATCTTTCATTTATACGTTCGAAATTCCCCGTATCACATCAACTAAACAACAATTTGATGTTTTGAATAAACCATGAAAGCCAACCTTTCAGCAATTTTGAAAAATTATTGATTCTCCAGACTCTCTGGCTCTTAAACAACGGATTTAAAAACATTTAAAAATAATTTAAAAATCTTTTTCCGAGGCAGTTAATTTTGTTTTTTATTTATCTCTCTCTCTTAGGCTCAATGCTCGAATGGTCTACGTGCCCTTCCCCCGGGCATTTTGACGATTGACTGAGCACATAAAGCGTAAAATTATTACTTCTTCCAACAAAATTGCACAGCGCTCGGAACTTTTTCTTTAGTTAACTGTAACTCACGAATAAGATTCGAGAAGTTGCCGAAGCGTGATATAGAATTCGTACATATAAACTAGCAGGAAATTTTTTTTTTTTAAAAAGTTTTATTTCTGGGTATTTATTTTTATTTTAAAATTCTATTGAGAAGCTGTATTTTTTGAAAGAAATTATCCAGAACGGATACGGAAAAATGTTTAGAATAGTTTAGTTTGGTTAAAAGTATATTTTTATTTTTAAAGTGTATAAGGCTTCGTTCTTTCGGTTCTTTGTTACTTTTTGAAGATAATGATGGCAAGCTGCGTAGGAAAAATGTATGTGTGTATCTGATGTTGAAGATTTGAGTGGAATTATCGGCTGCTATTTCTAGAATCTTTTATTTTCTTTAAATTCGAAAAGTTATGCAAATTAGTTTGGAATTTTAAAGAAAAGGTAATTTATTTCTATAATAAACTACCCTCAAAGCTTAAAAATGCGAAGAAGTTTGATAAATTCAAATATATTTAGAGACAATTTTTTCTCCATCGGTGAATATTTTTGCAAATTGTAATTATTTTAAGATTTCTTTTTTTATTACTTTTGTAAGATGCTTTAAATTTTAGGTAATTGCTTTTGGAAAATGTTTTCCAAAATTTAATTTCATGTAAAATTTATATTTATCTATTCGAATCTGTGTAAGATAAGAGAGAAAAATTATTTAAGGGAAGAAAATAAAAATAAAAAATTACACTAACATTTCAATTTTTTTTATTTATTTATTATTATCTATCAAATTAAAGCAAATAAAGACAATTTTTTAACAAAAACTTTTAATTAGTTGTTTACCTGTTTTCCCCCTCTGTGTGTGATTTAATTTGCTAAGCAAAATGATTATTTTTAAAATTACTTTCGACCTTCTTTTCTGAATGCTTCTTTAAACTTGGTTACCGTGATAAGAAATCAGATTATAACTTAAAAGAAAAATTCTTGCCTACCCCTTTCCTACTCTTTCATTCCACATAAACTAGATTAACTTCCTCGTTTTAATTAGTATTTCAACTTATGCTATTGTATTCTTTCAATTGTAAATGAAAACGGAAGTGTACCAGAGTTGACAGATATATTGAGACATATACTGAATTGAAAAAGTACTAAAAATAACTAGTTCCTCATTTTTACATTATAAGTCTAGACTATTGTTGAAGTAGACATTATAAGTAGACTGTTTTTGTTTCTTTTTTATTGTTAAAAATGAAGTTTTAATTAAAATTAATTAAATAAAAAATGGTCCAAATAAATCTTATTTAAAGTGCAATTTTGAATAAAAATTTTTAAATTAATTTAGAGAGAGATAAGATAAGAGAGATAATTTGAAATAATCAATAATCGAATTCTTAAATGTGTTCCACGGAAAAAATTATTCGCTTAGTAATACTAATTTTTATTTGTATGTCAACAAAATAAATGTTGTAAATCCGATATTTGTTGATATTTATAAACATAGTGAATATTATTTTAATAAATATTAGATATGTCTTAATTACGCATAAGAAAAGTTTTTAAATTTCGCTTCAAGTTTTGGAAATAATTCCAACAATTTTTTTGAAATTTAATATTGTTTGACACATTCCGTTTACTCTTAGTATCGAATTCTAAATTATAAAGTTGACAAAAAAGAATCATTTTTTTTTATAAAGGAATTTTTCTCCTACCCTCTTCTCGTCTTTTCATATGTAAAACCAGTGGCATAACTGAAAACATTTGGTTTTACAAAAGCTGGATTTTACAAAGGGTAGGTACTTGACTACAGTCAAGTTTTGGGCCTCCTAGTATCCCCTGCCCTCCTTCCGCGATGGGGGGGGGGGGTGTACGTTACGCCACTGGTTAAAACTGTTTTAAACAAAAACAGGTTTCTATAATCTCATGTGTTCCCCTTTTTATCTTAATTTTTACATCAGGCCTCTTTCTTCGAAACGTGGAGTAGAAATTACCGTTTAGAACTTTCGGTAATAAACATGTGCCACTCAAAAATCCTTACTTATCACTTTTTTGTAAAGAAGACATGGAAAGTTAAGTGTTAGTCAGAGAATGTGTGCAGTGGCGAACACAGTTCGATTCTGTCGATTTTCGGAAACAAAAACAAAAACAAAAAAAATTATTGAATAAATAATTAGCTTTAGTTAATAAAATTGATAAAAAAATATCAAATGTTTAATAACATTTTACGTACTACATACCTAGGATTCAGTGACGCACACAAGGGGTGGGGGTCTCCGAGTCCCGATCCCCCCCAAAGCCCTTGATTTTTTTTCGATTCATTTTAAGCCTCTGTATATAGTATTTAAGATTTAATTTAGTATTTGTTTTTAATAATTAATGCTAATTATTTATTCAATATTATTTTTTTAACTGTTTGTTGTTCAAATCGACAAAATCAAAAGAATATGTTTTGCGGCGTATTGGAGCATGATACGAGAATAGTGGACTTTCAACCCTGGACCCCTTCCCCGAAAAATTCCTGTGTGCGCCACTGATACGATTATAATCAATCGAAAAAAATCAGGGGCTATGGAGGGCTGGACCCGGACCTTCCTCCCCCTTTGTGCGCCACTGAATGTGTGTGCTGATTATATATCATTCTGGTGTAAATCCGGTATTGGATGTTCAATTTTATTACAGTAACCTTCCATTGTTAGCATTTTTGCAAATTTTATATTGGGTAGAAATATAAAAAATTACGTATTATCTTAAGATGTGTGTGCTTGTTTTCTGCGATTTCCCAGAGACTTTTCTCCGTTCAAAAAGTTCATCTTTCACTGTAAACATGACTGTTCAGTTCAAAGTTCAAACCTTTCCGTTGCTATCAGCAGCAAACGTTGTTTTCGAAGATTCGACCGGCGATAGATAACATTCTTGGCCGCACACTTCGCCGATCAAGTTATTTAAATTAGTTTTAATCCACTGAGAACAAAGCAGATATTAAAAAGGAAGATAGATAATGGAAAATGAAGCCACATCACAGTTCATTCATAACTCTTTTTGTGAAAGAACCATCCAGCCCATTGTGGGGCGAGTTCCTGGATTGTTTCCAAGTTCGGTTGACTGTCAGGAAGGAACATTTTTCTACTCGGTTGTGCTTGTAACTGTCAGGAACTTCGTCAGTAAATAGTGGGTTTTTATTTAAATTGTTTTTGATAAATGTTTCATTCATTTTACTTTCGAAAATCTTGTTTAACATAATAGAAATTCTTCCTGTTTTTATAAGTAAATTGTCTGCGAATCCCATTTGAGTGTGATTTAAAAATATAGTTTTAAAAACTAAAAAACACCCTTCTACATTTAATCGAACAGTTGTAACTTAATCTTTAAGTCGCAAAATCTGAAATTAGTCGCTAAATCTGGAAATGTGATCCGAAGCTAGTCGCCAGATGCGGGATGGGATCTGAAAATACGAACTCGTTAATCCTGATAATCCTGATCAGGACAATGGAACAAAATTATGAAATTATTGTATTGTCATCGGTAATGGACGAGTGAGCAAAATTTTGAATTAATCTGACCTTTTGAAGTGATTAAAAATTGAGTTCAAAGATTCCGTTACATACAAGTAAAGCTTATAAAAAGGGTGTTAATGAGTGACAATTAACTTGTGCTTAAGATGCTTTGTTTTTAATGGCAAATAGTATCATTGTCATTATGAACTCAACAGTCGTTCGCAAATGCATGATTGAAAATACAATCCAACCTCTATATAACGAAGTCACTAAATCCCGAAAAAAAGTTCATTGTATGGCAAATTCTATATATAGAGAATTTATCTTTCAATATATTTTATAAACCACATAAAACAAATTTTAATTTCATACACACTATATATTTAAAAAAAGTTACTATTCACACTTTTTGTAAATTAATATTCATTCATTTCATATATCTTACTCATCAAAAGAGAAAGAAAGAAAAATTGCAAGGAAAACAAGAAAAAAGAATATCGAAAAACGTACTGTATTTTCAACATTTAAAATTTTTTTTACTTAAAATTAATGAATTTTAAGGACGTTTTCTAATTTTTTTTTTTAATACAAGTAACTGGAAACATTCATTATTTTCTAACGAGAAATTGATGTTTGACTTTCCAAGGACTAGTTCAAGGACACAAGACGAACTCCGCTGTGGGTGAAAGGGGATATAGAAGATGTTTCTAGTGAACTGGTCAATGGGGGTTAAAGGTTGCACGAATGAAACCACCAGAATTCTATTGCTCTCGGCGAGTTAGGCACCAAAGTACAAGATTTATGACCAGTTCAAAATTTATAACCACCATAAAATGTATTAAAAGAGAGAAAAACTTGAAATGTCCAGAAATACTTTTAAAATAGGGAGAAAAAAAAATTGAATCTCACAAGAGAAAAAGTTCGTTATTTAGAAAATGCACTTCCCTATTGGGAGGCTATTTTACGAAGAAAATCGTGAAATGTTCTTGATTCCAGGAAAAAGTTCGCTATGTAGAGGTTCGTATTATGCAGGTTCGACTGTATTTCCTATAACAGATATACCTTCATTTTTTTTGCCTTGTCCTTTTTGATAAATCAAGCCCTCAGTTTCGATTTAAGCTCTTTTTGGGCGCTGGGTTCAGAAGATCTTCAGGCTCCTTTAGTACTGAAGGATCGAAATTTATAACTAAAAAAATCTTGTTAAATTCAGCTTATCCGGGCTCCTGGGCTCCCGCCTCAAGCACCCAATGGATAAACTAGCACTGCATGTCGATTGTAACATTGTAATTATATTAACGAACAGTTATTAATTATTCTTTAAAAGAGAAGTGAGGTTTAGGAGTTATAAGACCATCACACAGTAGCATGCAAGACCTTTCTTATAAGGACAGTGGCGCAGCGTACACCCCCGCATCACAGGGGTCCCAGGCTTCTAGGGGGCCCGAAGCCTGACTTCCGCCTTCGGGAACAAAAAACAATAAAAATTTAATCAGTTAATGAATAATTAGCATGAATTAATAAAATTAATTATTAATAACAAATACTTTATAAAATTTTACGTACTATAGACATAGGATTAAAATCAATCGCAAAAAAATCAAGGGCTTTGAGGGGGGGGGTCTGGACCAGAGACCCCCCCTACACTTGTTTGCGCCTCTGGCGCCGAGAGGTTATCTGAATGGGAAAAATTAAAAATGTGTTGATCTACGGTGAAGGGGGGGGGGGGTGTTGAATCGCCAAACTCCATCCTTGTACCTGACCATAACTTTAATCAGTTGAATTAAAATTGGTTTTGTACCACTGAATTCTATAATCCGTTCACAGTGTCACCCTTTGTAACAAAAATTTGGGGATGGATAAAATAAAGTTGAAAGTTAATTTTCCACGTTGTTTTTGGTACAAGTGGCTATCTCTTACCGGGGGGGGGGGTACATTTAAAAAAACATGTTGACGAAAGCACCAAGGGGGCAATCTCTATGGTAAAAAAAAAAAAAAAAAAAAGTTGTTGTTCAATGGGAGGGGGAGGTGACCTCTCATGTACGTAACTGATTTAGCTTGAATTTTGTGGAGAAAGATATTTTTGCGCAGAATTCATTTAGTTAACCAGCCTTCAATACTATCTGAAGGGATATGAAATTCGAATAATTAAGTGCACCTTAAATTTTTTCAGTGTATGAATTCAAGTGAATGAACAAATTTCTTATCTTATTACATTCATTTTATTTTTTTCCCGAACTTGTATTCCTTTTAATTCCTGGAATTTCATATGTGATTTTTTCCAAAACTTTCGTATACTGTACTGCTACAACAAGTTCTGCTCAACACATACAATACATGACACACATTGGAGTACCAGATGCTGTAAATAGATCATGCAAATAGGATGTAGCTAAAAATTCCTATCTTTCTCGGTTGAAATATGTTTCAAATTATTCATGTTCAGAATAAACAACCTTCAACTAATAAGATGACGTCTCTAATCGCCAGTGAGGAAGGACATGGCATCTCTTGCATTGAACTTCAGAGAAAACTAGAAAAAAAAAGTTCGCGAAGCCTACTAATAAGCCCCGCTATGGCTTTTAAACAGAAACATAAATTCAATTTATCTATCACAGAAACATAACTTCAAACTGCGGAGTTCTTAATGGAAGAAAGGCCAGCAAGTGATATTTGAAACGGAAACTGCTTTACAACTGAACCGCCTGCTCTCTGCTAAAAGTGACATTATCTACTAAAAGTGATAGATAAGAAGAATTCTCTTATCTTCCAAACGTAAACCCCTGATAATAATTTCTTCGAGTCGAAAGTCCCGACCGTACCGTCTTCTTGTATTCTCGTCATCACTGGGTAGCTTTTAAAAGAAAGGAATATATCGTTTGAAAAAGGAGGTTAGCATAAGCTGAAGCAAAGCCTGTACTTCTAAAAGTCGATCTTGTGTGTGTGGAAAAAAAACTGTCATTTCGATTTTTGTGTCAAAAATAGGTCCTAGCCGAAAAGTGACAGAAAATCATTTGTTTATTTATTTATTTTGAAGCCTTTGAGAAATAAAACATACATTTCGAGTAAACATTAGTTTGTGTGGCAACAAGAAAAATTAAGTAATTAAAAGGAAGTAATCATCAATCTAAATAGCTGCAACCTTTTAAATTTTTTTTTATGAATGACATTTTTTATTAAAGTTATAATTGAGGTATTCTCTCTCGCTGTTTCGAAAATGGTTTTAATAATTTCCAATCACCTTTAGCAGTTACAGAATAAGATGAAAAACAAAGTCATAACCAAAAATAAAAATAAACTTTTAGTTGTATCAAAAATTTAGAAAAAAATAACTTTTTAAAAAAAAATTAATTGTGTTTTTTTTTTGTAGCAATATATGAGGTTAATTTAATGTTAAAACTTTTATTTTTTATAGAAGTATTAAACCGCTAAGAGAGTTTTTTTCAAATATTTGATAATATACAATTAATTGATTTAATATTTGAATATCGCTCAATATTTGCTTCTTCAGATAATAAATGCATTATTTATAACTGAAGTTATAATAAGAAATATTTTATATATAACATAAACAAGAAATTTATTTGTATGTATTTTCTATAAATATATGTTAACTGCTAATCTTTGTTTTTCGTACATGTGTGTTTCGTCTAAATTCGTCAAGGTTTTTATTTACAAAATCTAAAGTTTTCAATGATTATAAGTACTAAATATACAGTTATTATTTAACAAAGTAACATAAATTGATTACATCTTTTATGTTTTAAATAATGACTCTTTTTATGGTATATAAAATCGTTGACTACAGAGTATGAAGTATTATTAAATTTACTTCATTTGAAGTAATTAAAAAATTGTGTTTTGTTAATAATTACTTGAAAAAAAATTGTTCAAGAATGTGCAAAATTTATTTGCTTTTCCTTACAAGTATGTTGAACAAATTAATCAAATTGAAACTTGGGCAATATAAGAATTGCATTTTTTTAAAGATGAACTAAGAAAATCAAAAGATACAAGTGCTCTCATTTTGTACCATACTAACCACTTTCATGTATACATGTTGTTATATGCACTAGAATGTTAATTACGCCCCAGAAAATTTATAAAAAAATCTTATTCTTGTTGAACACATTAACATTAGAATGCTTTGAAATATAGTTGAAGTTGCATAAAAAAGGTTCAATGCATTGTAGAGAACTTAGCTATCGTATCTGTTCTGAAATACTGTTATTTTCATTTCTTTGTTGGTAAAACCGTTTTAAATTTATTACTCCTAAGATAAAGAGCGTTTACTTTTATTGCTCAAATCGTTCTAAATGGTTGTTCGAAAATAGGTTGCAAATGCATCATAATGCTAGATTTATTTTTTGATAATAATTGTGTTCGCAGTTTTAAAATATTGTTCTATTTTTCTAGGTCTATTATCGTGTTCTTCAAATCCATGTAAAAATGGTGCGTCATGTGTTTCCAATCCCAGAGGAGAATCCTATTGCAAGTAAGTAAAAAATTGGATTTCTTTTGGATTAGCATTTAAAATGGCGAAGGCTATCATCTTGTAATTTGTTGTCTGTAGAATCTTGAGTATTTATATAAAAAAATAATCGTATTATATAAGTATATTAGCGCAGGATAAATAAATAATGCTGTTTTGTCCATTGTCTTGAAATAGTTCCCAAATTCCTTACTCACAATCAGTTGAAGTAGAGGAATAATGCCCAATATTAAAATGAGTTCCTATGCCTTTTAACATGAACATTCAGTTCTTATTGAGTCTTAAAAATTGTGTAATATTTCATAAGAAAACCATGTAAACAATTCATAATAGTCATTAGAATATATTTTATACCTAAAAAATGTATTTATTTCAAAAGAAATGAGTAGTGTTATATAAAATGGGATGTTTTTCCATGGTATAGGGAAAATGTAATATTAAAGGATTGGAATATTTTTTTCGTTTGAAACAATTTGCAGATTTTAGATCATATTCTTTAACAAAAGAATACAGACTAATGGAAGCTGATAATGGAATTATATTTATGATTTTGGTATTTTATTTAATTATTTAATTTTACTTCTTTAAATGTTTAGATATGTGTTATGAGCTCTAAAAAAGACCTCAAAAATAATAATTGACTATCAATAACAATCACAAATGAGTAACAGGTTACTGAAATATGTCCCCAATATATTTATTATTATTTTTTATATATAAAAATGAACTGTTTTTACAGAATCAAAGGACTATACTTTCTTCTTATAACATTTTCATAAGCAATGTTCTAAAATTATGATTATTATACTATAAGTATTGAAGTAAATAAATACATCAAAATTAGGGAAACATAAGTATTTTTTTAAAATTTTTTATGAAAGAATTATGTTTGAGACATTCATTGTTCATGACATAACTTGAGCTTTCTTTTTTGTACGTTGGTCTAATACTTTTTATGAAATATTTTAGCGAATCTTTTAAAATTAAAAAAAAACAACAACAACATAGAATTCAAGTACTAAAAAGATGTTTTTCTTGTAAAAAAAGAAAGAAAGAAAAAGAGAGACAGGAAAAGAAAAGGACATCTCTAGAATGATTTAATGCTGTGTTTTTAAGAATTTAAAATGAGATATTTTGTACTTCTGATGTTATTGATTTAAAAAAAAATCCTTTGTTTTCTACTTTTAGATTCACCTCAAAATATGTGTCTTAATAGTTCTCAAATTAAAATTTTGTATGTATAGTAAAAAACTATTCGTATTAAAAGTGCAGTCACCTGTCTTTTAACATCCTCATTTTTGTTATTGAGCTGTACAGCCTTATCCAAACTATTATTTGATAGAACATTTACTTAATAAGGATGTTAAAGACGGGATCCCTTCCGTGGGAGAACACTTGAACGGTTAAATAATCGTTGCATGACTTCAAACAATTATTAGGTTACATTTAATTGATACCTTCGAGTAATTCGTAGTTGCCCTCTTCAATTTAAATCATCCTTTGTCTTTTACCATGTTCTCAATTTGAGGCCGCTGAAGTTTATTTTTTTAAAGAACGCGATTAATGTGTTAGAATATTTAATAAACCCTTTAATTATAATATATATATAATTATATAGATGTTGGCATTATGAATCTCTAGTAATTTTTGTTCGGCATATCTTTGAACATATTTGTTTTTTCAGAGCTGAGAGATGAAAGAATGTACGCAGAAAATGATAATAGATAGTAGCAAAAGTTAGTAAAAAGAATAGTTAAAAAAGAATTTTAAATAGCAAAAATACTTCCGCCATTATAGTAGATTTGTTTAGCACGATATTGAAACTTTTTACTTGTAGATTACTCGTCCAGATTTTGTTTTATTTGTGTGAATATAGGTCTTGTACTAAGTGAAATAGTTAAATAATTCAAAAAAAAAAATGAATATTGAAACTTAGTATAGGTTTCATGTTAGATATAGTATAAGAATCCAATAGGTGTTAATATTTAGTATTAAAAAACAAATAAAATGTTTTCTTTGTGACTAAAGAAACAAATTTCGAATTTTGATACTACTATTTAAAGCAACTAACATTAATAATTTCATAATTGAAAGCAATAACTTGATTCAAAACTGATTAAAATGTCCCCCCCCCCCTCCATTTTAAAGATTAGTTATTGAGGTTAAAAAATAGTTTTAAAACAGTAAAATTTCATGCTTACTTTATTCCGTCTAAAGTAAACTAAAAATGAGAATTGTTGAAGCAAATCTGCATTGGAATCTCTTAGGCTCTATTTCCGTAAGACAGCGGTACCGTTGCCAACATAATTGCTTAAACTATTTTTATATTCTTGTTCTGTTACATGTAAATGGTAACATAAATTTTGCAGGCGATTGAATCGAAATGACTAGAAGTCGGTCATGCAAAACAAAATGGCGGCAGAACATTTTATTCTTTTTGACTACCAAAAATGTCCGCAAAATCGAAAATATTTCCATAACTGCATCGAAATGTGTCATGAATTTTAGTTCCGAAGTGTAATATATTCGAATTGAATAAGACAGGCTAGAAGAAATATCGTTTTGAGTTAGTTCTGAAGCGTTTTTTTTCTTCTCGTTTTGAACGTTCTTGTAGAGAAAATGGAATTGGGTATTTTTAAAGGCGTCACCAACAATTGCGCTTCATTGCTGGATGGAATTCGTTTTATATTTTTCTTTTTGATGGTCTTTAGCGCCAAAGGCTGCCAGTGACTCACCATAACCAGAAGTTATGCCGTTTGGCACAAGGTTGAAAACCTGTTTGTCAAATTGCTAAATATTCATTTTGAACTTGGATCGTTTTTTTAAGTGAATATTGATGAATGGGTGAGCTGGAATTGGATTTCTGAGAAACGGAAGTTGTTTAGATAACAAAAATTTGATTAATATTTACACCTGGTTGTATTTCAGAATTTAAGATAATTATGATAAAAGAATTATTCTTCTTTTTCTTTTTTATCTAGATTGAATTTTGAATCTGCTCGATTGAAAATTAATATTTTACATTTTTTTATGATGAACGTTTTTACCTTTTTCTCTAATTATGTACTAAACGAATATTCTTTTTTTTACGTACGCTTTTTTAGAATTTTTAACAATCGATTAAAAAATAGGGTCAGTTTTGCATTTGGTATTGGATTGTTCGAAAAGAGCATTGAGTTCTCCTTTTTAAGGTATTATTTAACTTTTCTGATAGATAATTATATAGCAAATGTTCATTTATAAATTGAAGAACATTAATATTAATATTATTTGCTGTAAGCACTTTGATAAATTTTTTTAATACGTGACTCTGAATTCTTAATTTTGAGTAATTAATTCGAATCATTTAATATTGTATGAAAAAAAAAGGATAAAAAAAAGTATGTGCAAGTATTACAAGTATGTAACTATTTATTTTTTGAAGCAATTAATACTTTGTTCTAAATGACATCAAATCAACAAATTATATTTACTTTTTATGTCCATATTAATGTTAATTGTTTTGTTTAATATACGTCTCTCAATGAAAAAAAAAAAAACCCATGTAATCTAGATTGTATGAACAATTTATTCATTCATAAAAACAATTTTTTTTTTTAAAATATTGTAATGATTCTTTTCACATGGAATACTTTCTGGTAGTATGAGAACTTATTTTTACTCTTAATTGATAGTTTTTACGTAGTTCCTGAGGTAACTTTTATCGACATTATCTTTTAGCCATTGTTTGTGTGAGGAAATAAAAGGTTTATTTTCTCATAATTGTACGTCATTATGTAATTATGCTTCAGCATCTTTGAACACAGCGGATAATTACGTCTCAACCAAGAAGTTATTCAAGATGCAACTCTTTTGAATTAGGGAGAATTTTTTAAAAATATTTTTGTTGTTTAATCTGAATCATACTCGTAATTTCATCTTAAAGAAATTTAGCTTAATAAGGTTTATTGATTACAATTACGGTTAAATTACAGTACCTGAGTAACCAGAGCAAAGCATTTCGTTCGTATTGTTTAGGTATAAAATTAAATACTTAATGTTTAGCGTTCAGTACGCAAATTATTTATGATTCAAATTCGTTTAATGTAGAATAATCCAAAAAAAATCATGTTTTTTTTTTTTTTTTTAAATTTACTGTTTAGCTTTGTTTAAACTCAGTGATAATATTCGAGTGAAAATATGATTGATACTTTATTATAATCACATTACAAACATTTTAAACTCTTGTGTGATTTTTTAAAGAAGTTGTTGGATTATTTGCTTATAAAACACATGAAATGATGAGGTTAAAAACACAGTCTTATGGATTAATGGAAAATAAGAAAACATTTACTTTTTGAAAAGTTTGTGTTAGCAATCTTTGCAAGGTTTTTCTAATTTTAAAGATGTCAAAAGACAAGACTAGCTTTGTTATTTTTAATTTAATCCCAACGTATATAAAGCTGATAGTTTTGAGTTCCAGCTGATTGGATAAATTGTAATCACCTTTTTCAATGTGTAAGAAAGTTAATACAGGAATTTTCATAAAATTAGAATTTTCATACAGTTTGATTAAGAGTTTGATTACAGTTTGATTCGCGTGTACTAAAATAAAATAACCATTTTTAAATAGACATTAACCATTCTTAATTTCATTAAGTATTGAAAATTATCCTTTTTAGAAGTAGATTATTTTATTAAATATTAAAAAGGGAGAAAAATATTTCTATCTTTGTATTTTCTTCACGAAGTTGCGTGATAGAATCACGGACAAATATGTTTTATTTCGATCAAAATATTTATATGGCTCTTGTAAATAGCCTTTTACTGTACAAATAAAATTCGCTGGAGGTAATTCTAAAGCTCTTATTTTTGTGCATCACATATTTATTATAAACGAAGAATTAAGCTTAGCACAAAAAACAATTGAATCTTAACCTTTACTGACTTTTATTTACTTTGACTTACTTTTTGACTTTTATTACTGAACTTTTTATTTTTACAGAACATTTCCTTTGTTTTTATTTTGTGTAAAAGAGCATTTTATAAAGCAATTCGATTTGAAAGTTCAAAAACAGTATATGATCTATTACTGTCTGTTATATTTCGTGAAAACAATCTTTTCATTTATGAATAGTTCAGCTAATCTCAAAGCGGGTTCCAAAATTTAAAATAAAAGTTTTTATAAAATTCCTTCCTGTTATCGACGATTTAATTTACTGTATTACAAAACAACTCGTCTTCGTTGCCATTCCCCCCCCCCTTTTGGTTACTCCCTTCACTTCATCTCACATTGCCCAATTACTGTTCACAGCTTGACGCACGATTGGTTTCTAAGAGGCCCAGAAAGAAAAAGGTACCCCCTCTTCTCACAGTTTTATTTACCAATAGGGATACCTTCCCACCTTCCTCTAACGGGCCTGTCTGTTTTGTCAGTCATGTTATGCATTCTCATTTCTGGAGGAGCTATTATTTTTTTGATACGTGATCAAAGTATCAAGTTGTCTCCCTGAACAAGTGTCCCATGGTAAAAAGCAGGAAAAAACCGATTGCCAGACTTCAGTGTGTTCTCTGGAGCGTAACCATTTAAAGGTGGCGTCTTTCACCAACAAGAACGTGATGTTGAAGTCTTCGCATGTTCAGTTATTTATGTTCCAGCATGTTTGGTGTTCTTTGTTGCCTTTTGATTGTCTCACAATTGCGATGTGCTTTTTTAAGCCTTCTTTTGATACGGATTAGATAAGAATTCCGGTACTTCACTGTAAGGGATTTCTATATTAAATCCCTACTTTCCTGTTAGCGATGTGAACGATTGGGACATGAAGTTCAAATAGCGGGCCATTGGTGTTCTTTGAGAATATGCAGTGGTGTCATTATGTGATACGTGGGATAATTGATCTGGTGGGGGAGTAATTTTGTTATTTAATGTATCCATTCCTTATCGAGATGCCGTTCTGGTCTGAATATTGCTAGATTTCTAAAATTCTTTTTTTCCTTATTTAAAGAATGCTATGATAATCATTTTGCTATTAGGATTCATTTCACTGACTGTTATCGTTAAACTCGGAATGAGTTACCAGGATTTTAAGAAAATGTTCCCAGACATAAGATCCGTTTAGGTTGTTTTTATTACCTTGAGGTAGTACCTGTTTCGAACCGATTAAGTTTAAAATTCATAAACCTTGAAGTAATTATTTTTGTGTTTATTTATCGGTCCGAATATTTTGCGCATTTTTTGTGTGATTGAAATTAAGAACAGCTTTATTATATAGAAGAAACTTTTTTCCTCCCTAACTTTGAAAAATAAGGTTTATTTATCCTTAAATATTTTTTGTTTGTTTGATTTTTTTTTTCAGCAGACGATAAGTTTAAGTTGTTTTCTCACTTATTTTTTATTTATTGTTCATTATTTTATTCCATTGTACCAGTAAGAATCGTTTGTGTAATTATTTTCTTGTAAAAAAAAAAAAAATACAGCGTTGATTTGTCTTTAAAACGTATGAAAATAAAAATAATTATTATTTAATTCATTGAAAAATAATAGTCTTTTTAGTGCAAGATATGTATCCTATGAGCCGAAATATTTTTCAACTTTTGCATTCTTTTCTATATCAGTTTCTGCGAAAAGCTTCTTTATATTTTGATAACATTTATCATATCTTTGACAAAATAAAGTTAATTAAAAAATTTAATTGTTAAAAGTTAATTATAATATAATCGTCTAATGAATCATTAAAAAAGTTTGTTTTTTGTACTTTGTTTACATGTAAATAAACTCACATATAAAATCAACATTCGAAATTCCATGTGATTCATGTGTTAGTACTAACAAAATAAAATCGTAGAACTTTTCCAAATCCATCACTACGAACAGTACACACGGAACTGGGATTTGTTATCACAATTTTTAATTATTATTCTGTATTCACGTTGCTACGCCCGTAATTGTGTCCGGATACACTAACCTGCAACTCTTAACTCTGTTCGGTAAACACTACAACGATTATTTTTAGTGATCTGCCATCAGAGGCCTGTTGTCAGTACGTCTTCGAGAGTTTCTTCAGCGATGCACGGTCAAGTGCTTCAACTGTAGCTAGACACAATCTGATACGGCCCTGCTCGTATGTTTTACGTCACTCGTGAACGAACACCATTATCGATTGTATGATAAAAGCTTCCATTCAAGCTAAGCTTTGTGGGCTTTTTGATAGTCTTACATTGATAGCGAAGAAAGATTTTTTTTTGTTAGGGAGAATCCACTGTATCCGTGACTGAATTATCCTCGTGGCTTAGGCGAAAAAGAAGTTAATTTAGAATTCTGAAAGCAGTGTTTTTACTTCAGAGACTCACTTTGTGTGTTTTTTAAAAGTGCGTTTAAAGAAGTAATTTGCTTTGCAGAGAGTTGCTGAATGTTTCGAGATTGCTGAACTGAATCAGTGTAAAGAATAGAATGTATATTAAATTGTAGTTATAGTCTTGTTTTATGGAATTATCCAGATTCGTGTTTTAAGTTGCCCATAATCAATGATTTTTCGAACATGAATTTGAATATTGTACTTGAAAACGATTTTTGTTTTTGCAGTGGAGTATTTGTTAATCGATTCGATTGAAAGCATTTATTAATTTTTTAAAAAAATAAATCTTAATTAATTGAATAATAAAATCGTTTATTCTTTGGAAAAAAAGAAAGACTAGCAGTTAAATCTGGAAATTACAGTTACATTTAAAATCTTAACCTGTTATTTTTTAGTTTTTATAGTCATTCTTGATTTCTAAAAAAAAAAAAGCAAGGTTTAAATGTATCAGTAGCGCATCAATAATGATATCTTTTCGTTTTGAAACGTCTAGAATCAGTGCTGTACACAAGGGAAAGGATTAAGAGTCCCCCCCCCCAGACCAATAGATTTTTTAATTTTTACCTTAGAGACCACTTTTCGGCACTTTCGTCAACGTGTTTTTTAGTCTGCACCCCCCCCGTCAAGTGCCCGTTTATCTAGTGGGGTGTTTGGGGTGTATGCCTAGGGGCCCAAGGCCCGGATAAGCTGAACTTAACTAGATTTTTTGGTAAAAGTTTCGATCCTTTAGTGCCAAAAGAACATGTAGATCTTCTGCGCCCAGGGACAGAAATGAGCTTAAATCGGCACTGTCCCCACCCCCCATAAGAGAGGTCTGTATATGCCACTGTCTGGAATTCCAACATTTTGGAAGGGGGCGAATATCGAACCCTGGCAACATATCATCGTGACCGCTTAATCTTCGCCCTAATCTTGCTTATGCTTCAGTAATTCAGTTTCTCACACATGGTTATTTGTCATCGTGAATTCGACAGTACCATCGTTTCCGACATAATCCGTTGGCAGATTTGCTCTCAGAAAAAGCAAAAAATGGGGGTTAACCTAGAAAGGGGGAGGAGATTTCACTCGTGCCTTGCTTTCTGGGGATTGCGCACGAGATGCTGCGGAAAATAAATAACAAGAAAAAAAATCCCCCTAGAAATAGTTGCTGGAAGAGAGCATGATCTCGAAGTTGCAATGAACCTCAAGACCTGAAGCGCAACAAAGACCTAAGTAATGCAATGAGTCACAATTTTTTACTTCTTTTCCCCCCTTGTCCTTTGTAGGAACCTCTTACCTTGGTAAGACTACCCCCCTCTGATGTCAAAAGTGCTTTTTTTTAAATAAGTGTTACGCTGGGACATCGTACCCCACAGCAGGACCCGGGCAAAGCTCCCCTTTTGTGAAGATGGGGAGAGATCACGTGACTATCTCATAAGTATGGGTTGGTGATGTGGAACGCCTTGTTGGGGAGGTCATGGGGAACTGTCACAAAGTTAGTAACGGCTGTGCGTTTTTTTTGTGTTTAAAATTTTTTGTTCTAAGTAATTTAGTTCTTAATATACTGCATGTTACTTTATTTTAACCCCTCATAATATTATAATCTTATTCATACCCCCATCTCCAATTCCTCATAATCTTATTTATACCAAATCTTTAAAACAGTGTTTTAAAATCTTACTCGTGTTTTTTTTTTGCTCTTTTAGTTATTTTGTCGATCTCAATCATTAGTTTGAATATGTCCTGTATTTGAATGAAATATGTGATGTATATGGATTGTATAATAGCTTTTACCAGCACTATGTAACAGAGGGGAGGGGGCACTGTATGCTTGGTTTCAAAACTGAGGAACATTCGTAATTTTCATCATTACTTTCAGTTTTGATCTGTACGCTTTTATTCATTGCAATAAAGATTATATACCTACCTCTCAGTGGCGTAACGGAGAACATTTAGGGTCCCTTGCAAAGTCAGGTTTTGGGCCCCCAAGTTGGATATTACAAAGGGTAAGTATTTGGGGGCAGTCAAGCTTTGGGCTTCTCTCAATGTGGGGGGTGCGGGGCCAACGTTTTGCCACTGATATCTCTGAAAAAATTGTAAATATTTTATGGAACTTTATTATAATTGTTTGTTAAATTGTGGCACTTTTTTAAGGTGAGATAAAGAATTATAGAAAAACAAGATATTTATGTTGGAATGTGTTCACTTCCTCGGAATAACAAAGTTATTCTTTTACAATTATCATGCCACGAAAATTTAACAGAGCCGATTTATTAAATTGTACAGTCTTTCATGGGGAGGGAGAGTGACTGTATCCGCGCAATGACATAATTATGCCATGCTTCGGACATGCAGTTTGTGCGAAGTAATTTTGTTTTTTGTAAAACCGTAGAATGTAAAATTCCAGATAATGCAAACCACAACACTTTTTTGAACTGTTTCACACTAATGTTTAATTTGTATACGATCCCCATTAAGAAAGTGGGGTTCCAGAACTTCTTCGCCTTTCAATGCACTTTATTATTTATTCGAAATCCCCCCTCCCTGAAAGGACAGAATGTAAGTGGGTGGTGGTAGGTTCGGGCTAATCCGCTTCCATCCCCCCATTGACTTCCCCCATTTATGATTTAGAATCTTTTCTCCAAGGGAGAAATTCTTTTCTGAATCTTTTTGTGTGATCGCAGGATATATGTGGAAAAATGGCCAGGTAGAGAGGGGAAAATGTAGGGAAAAGAACAAAAAGAGAGAATGTGATTTATTCTGTTAGTTGAGTAATATGTTAGGATTTGTGTCTGTCATTTTTTTCGTTCTTGTTCTTTTTTTTAAAGAGTATTTCTATTTGGTGGGTGTGTTGGCACAGAATAATGATGACAAAAACAGCGGCAAAAATGGTAATAAACTGTTGCAGTGGATAGAATATGTGAGGTCGTATTTTTTTAGTAGAAAAATATTTTGCAAAATCTTTGGATACAAGAAAAACACACACACACACACATGTTAGTAAGAGAGCAGTAAAATGTATTTCATGAAACAACACACACAATTAGATTGGTCGTTTTATGAAATTATACTTTTTTTGAAAATAGAAATGGTGTAACGGTATTCGTTGTAATGTAAGTAATATAGAAACGGATTGAAAGCTTTCCACTTGAATTAATGAGTTTATTTGTGAAGGAAGTCATTAGATACCACAGCTTAAAGCTTTGATTTGAGCTCAATTCAAATTTTAAATGTGCGAGAAATAAAGAGAAATTATATTTAAATGGAATATTTTTAATCGTAATGGAACTTTTATTTCCTTTTCACTTTGACTCGAGGTTATTGTTGATTGTTTTAATTATGGTTCTTATTTCCAACTTTTATTTATGATTCAATGCTTTCTGTGTTGTTTTGTATTCAGTTATACGTTAACATTTTATTTCCAGAATATTAATTTTATTACACGTGTTTCAAGTAAAAAGAATTAAAAAAAAGCATATAAACATTCCATTAATTTCATAGCTCAAAAATTTTATTCTTAAATTTATTCATATATATGTAGGAAGCGAATTCTTGACATAGTTCTTTGGAATCTATTAAACGAATTGAAACTATATTAAGACAAAAAATATTTCAGACGTAACTGTAGGAGAAAATGCCCTTGAAGTCTCGAGATACATTCATTCGAACTGTAGAAGCAACCGTGCTCTAAACATGAAGAAGAATGCATGAAGTTGATGTTACATTCAAATTATTCATCTAATTGATTATACTAGTACTTGCCGGAGCAATCAAATATGAGTTTCAGAAACATCTTATTTAAGTAGATATAAATGCAGAAAATATATTCTCTTTACTGCCCCTATCAAACAGTTAAGATAAAACTCATTCCATTTTAAATGTTTTTTACTTGAATATATATTAATTGAAGAAATTAATTGTTGAAAGTCGTGATATTTGTTTAAAATTAACTAATATACAGGGGTAGCTTGTTAATAAAGAAGGAAAGGATAGAAAATCTATAGATTCAAAAAAAAAATACAAATACAAGGAATGTTTTACATTTCATTTTACACAGTTATATGAAACTGAATTTTTTTATGTCTTTATATTTGTTACACAAATATACAGATTATAAAAATAAGTGAGGCCACAGGATATGAAAAAAAAAATAGTTACATAATTTTACTCCACTGTTAAGTAGCCCCGATTCTGCAATCAAAACAAATGTTATTATTTTATTTATTTTTTTCCTCCAAGGATCGCACAGAACTTCCTATAACTTTACATATATATATCCTGTTTATTTTCATTCACTTCGTTTACACACCCCTTTCAACGTTCATTTTGGAAAAAGAATAATATATAAATTCTCCTTTTTCTGGCCAGCCATAATTTTAATCCAACCTAGAAGTGAAGGCCGCCTCCACGGCGCACGCGCAGCGTTTCCACCGTGGGAACGAGATCCGCGGCTGTCCGAAGCCCCGCCCACATCTCTGCCCGCGCACTTTTTCGGTTGCCTCTCAAAACAGTCGAAAGTGGCCGGATTAAAGGTGGCGGCAGGGTTACCACAATTGGCTAGTTTACGTCCTTTTAATTGTTTCTACTCTTGTATCTCATTTGAAATTAAGAGAAGTTTAGTTCCCGCTGTGTACTTTTTTTTTGTTTTTTTTTTGTAATTATTTTTTAGAAAGAAGGCAGCTCGTGGAATAATCTTACAGTCTAAAGAGATTTTATATATAAATATATATGTGTATGTTTGTAAATGATTTATAGATTTTTTTATATATAACTTTTGTGAAGAAGGTAGTAAAATATGAATTAAAATTAGGAGCTTGCCACAGATAAAGTACAATGTTTTCATTAAAAGAGAGGTTTAAGGGGGGGGGGGGGTGAAAGAATATGTAAAAAAATTTATAAATTTTGGAATTTATTACATTATTTGTATTAATTTTGTTCCAAAATATGGAAAATTATATGTTTCACAATGAGTTTTTATAATAAAAGATAAATTAAAAACGCATTTATTTAAAAACAAATTCGAATTTTATTTCATTGAAGTATATGATTATTTTATGAAATTGATTGACTGAGAGAAAATTCATGACAGTTTATGTATTTTTGGATCTATTTTCTGTTAAATGTTATTCAGATATTAATGCTTCATATAATGAGAAAAAACATCCTTTCATACATATATTAACACATATTTTTTAAATTATCATTTCTCTTCCTTCTTAAACATTTTTAGAAACAAATAAATGTTAATTTTTTTTCCAAATTAAATAAATAAATAAAATGTAATTTAATTTTTTTTTAATTATTTGAGTTTTTAATTTTAATAATTATACTTTCCCCATTTGATTCAAAATGATTGATGTAATTAATGAAACATCTTTGGATTCACATCGGATGGCATTTTTAAATGAGAGAAATATATTCTTTTTTTTCTTCTTCTTTTTCTATTTAATATATTAAAGAATTTAACTAAATATTAATACGAAAAATTTTATTGGTTCAGTATAACCAAAACCAAAATTTTTATATCATTATGAGATCAAAATATATTTTCCTTTTTCATTTTTTCGTAAACTAATCGGAAAAAAATTTAATGAAGCCAAAATGAATTACTTTTGTTATGACCGAAGCAATTTACTTAGTGACTCTGACCTGTTAATTGTTATCGGACTTCCCACAAATTGGAAACTTGCACTGGTTCTGTGCACTGACCCGTTAAGAGAAGGTTTCGTTTTTCGAAAGGAAGACTTTTTTTTTCTCGTTTTTCCGACGGAATATTATACTTTTTGCGGAAGAGAAATTCTGTGTCTGAAACGATCCGTAAATATACTACATTTCTTCCCCAGGGAGAGGGGTATACAGCGTGAAAAATAAAGTGTTTCCATTTGCTATTTTTACCTTTAATATATTTTTTATTACATAGTTTAGAGAGCGCATTTTTTGGCTTGAATTTACTAGAGAAAGAATATGTGAAGATTATTTTATCTAGAGAGATGCTGTTGTAGAATGTTGTATATCGTTTCTCTTTGATTGTTTTGAAATCGTTAAAATTCAATCCTGTTAGTTACTCAGTTATGATAGCTACATTTTTGGACATTGGTGAGATAAATTTTATTTTGAAACAGAATAAATTGTGCATGTTTTTTTTTTAAAATAACTCTTTTTATGATGGTTTCAATAAAAACCAATCGAAATTTTCTTAATCATTTGCTTTTTTCGGATGTATGCTAATAATTCCCTGTTTTTTGGGAATCTGTTGCGTTTAAAAACGTGTCGCGGCACCTTCTCCTCCTCCTCATGTTGGCTGAGGTGAAAAATCGCTCTCGTTTTCGTTAGTTTGGTTCGATATTGAAATGATTGTGCCTCAAGATTTTCTGTAAATTTCTTTTGTTAAGTTAATCACTAGCAATGACTACGCGATATAAGGACAAGGCAAACTGAAGGGTAAGAATTGATTTGTACTTATCTGAATGAGATGTAACCCCTTGGACTTAACAAAATGAAAATTCTCATTTACGGCGGTTCTTTTAACTGTGGTCCGCGGACCCGTGGAGGCTCGCAGTGATTTTCTAGGAGGTCCGCGAAGTCTCTCATATAACGTTAAGATTTTCCTTTTTTACGAACTGAAAGGCCTCGTGCAGTAGCGCACACAGGAATTTTTTAAGGGGGGGGGGTCATGGTCGAAAATCCACTATTCTCGAACCATGCTCCAATACGACGCCCAAACTATTCTTTTGATTTTGTCGATTTTCCGGAACAAAAAAACAGTAAAAAATTAATTATTGAATGAATAATTGGCATTAATTAATAAAATTAATTGAAGTACTTCATTAATTTTTACGTACTATGTACACAGGATTATAATCAATCGAAAAAAAAATCAAGCTTTTGGGATTGGACCCCCCCCCCCTTCCATTGACCTCGTGTAAAAATTGAAAGATGTGCCCTCCTAGACTAAATTATTAAATTGCCCTTGATGAAACAATTCCACAAGAGCATTTATTTTTATCAAGAGTATTAAGTCAGGATGTCCAGAATCTTAGGGGTCTGCGATGTCTGTCTTGAAACATAAATGGGGTCCGCGACGATCGAAAGTTTGAGAATCGCTGCTCTGTAATCTTGTGTCGTGAAAGTGGTTGTGCTAATATGGTTCTGGGCACGTATTAATGTGGTAATATCATCCACGAACATCTATTCTCTATAATCTTATCATATGATCTGTCTCACTGGCTGTTTGCATAGTATTCGGTTGTGACGTTCATTTGTTTGGAGATGTTCTAACTCAAAGTGCCAATTAGATAGGAGGGAAGAAAACTCGAGTCGAGGGGGTACACCTCGCAGATGGCCACTGGCGTAGCTTGTCCTGAGTAGGCCCTGTATCAAAAATTCTTTTGGAGATCATTTTGGGCAGATTCCTTAATATTTTATGATCTTTCGCCTACATGTGGGGGGGGGCCTGTAGCTTGAATTCCCCGTATAATTGATACGGTGGTCGCTACGAGCCTGCTGATAGCCCATTGTTAGAAATATCTACAAAGGGTTTTATTAATTAAATCTCCAGTTTGGAGAGAAATCGAAAAAAATTTTGTTTAAACTTTCTTTTGTGGAAAAAAAATTAAGTATTCCTATTAATAATATATCTTCTCTTTTTAAAATTTCAACACTTAGTATCTGTTGAGTGTCATAAAAGAAGCAATAAGATTTTTATATTCTGTTTTATAGATATCGTACACAAGGGACTTATTGTTTTATTTAAAAAAAAAAAAAACTAACGGTATTTTTTGTTTTACGGATTAAACCTCGATGAAATTTATGTCATTTACCATAAAGACTTCTTTATTAATCAGTTTTAACTTCACTCAAGCCGCTAGGATAACTGTTACTCGAATCTCTGATTAAACTTCTACTCTGACGGCAAGGGAACAATCACGCTATCTTAAGATCAGATTGATCTCGGCATCCTCTTGTGCAATGTAAAAACAACATACTGTTCGGCATCACTCTGCAACTGCGAAAAAAAATGGTGAAAGGATAGTCACTTTCACTTTGGCCCCTGTTCTTTATGAACTGGCAGCTGCATTCACGGAGCATAGGTCACAGGCGTCCCCAGCACTGAAGGATAAGACCGTCCAGCACGAAATTACAGAATCGTGACATCCTTGCTGAATTTTCCAGGGAGCCAGAATGTGTACTTAGTTCCCCGGGGATGGGGTTGGGAAATTTTTATGCGCGGGATAAAGCACTCTGCGTTTGACTTGTTGAACTCTGTAAATGTGCAAGTTTAAGGAGATGAGTTCATAAATTGTGTGTGTGACTGACTGTTGCTTGTTTGCTTTTTTAGGTTGATTTGAATTGCAAGCATTTGCTTTTTGGAATGTTGTCTTGTTGATAGTGATAACAGCAGGGTTGCATTCCTACTGGTGAATGCAGTTCTCTAGAGCCTGGAATGTGTGTGTGTGTGTTTCTTTCAATAGCTAATCTTTTCTGTAATAAATGGATATCTTGGATATTTTTTCATCATATTTTTACAGTATTTTTTACCCCCTTCCCTTTTTTTATTAATCACACCAAACTTGTAGGCATGTTTAAAATTTTAATACGTCTGGTACGACAGCAAATTTGCTTTTAATTAAAATGTAAACAATTGCAAAAAGGCCGATTGAATAGTATATAAGTTAGTAAAAGTTTTGAAGTTTAATATTAAAATAAAAATAAATAAAAAAAAACACTTTTTTACTTTTGGAAAATAAAAGAAAGATTTCTCCTTCCTAAGTGGCTCGACAGCCCAGGGTGGGCCTTGGCATTCTCAAGAAGCCTTTTCCAGGCCTGCCTTCTTGGTGCTTGTGTTCTGCAATTCTTAATTCTCAACACTAGGAGATAAAAGAAAGATTTAATTACAAATAAATAAAGAAAGAAATAAACCAAATAAAATTTGTAACCTGTTTTTGATCATAAAGTTTCATTTTACATTCTGAAAGAATGAGGTGGAAAGGTGGGGAAAGGGAGGAAGAAATTGAAAAAAGAGATGGATTGATTATGTGGTCTTTTGTTTTATGGTATTTTGCTGGGAGATATTTATATAAAATGTTATTCTATATGCATGTCATACGGTTTTCAATTCCACTTTTTAAAAATCCTATTTGACAGGTCTGGGTACTACTATTCAGTAAAAATGATGGATTCTGTTTTCATTATTTTGTTTTATTTTAATTATTTATTTTTGGAATCGGAGACAACTGTTTATTTTACGTTTATGATTTTGTGCATCAAATGAAGAAGTTTTTGAACCTTTGGTGTGAGATTAAAAATCTTTTTAACTTCCGAGTTTTTTGGAGAATAATATTTCTTTATTTTCAAACAGTATATTATCAGAAACGTGTTAATAAAAATAATCACAATAAAGACATCAAAGTTTCGTTCGTTATAAATTTTTAAAAAAATCTCTTTTTTCAAAAAGACTTCTTTTTTGTAGTTACAATGAAATATCTTTTTCTCTTGAATGGAAATGCATAATGTGCATTTTCCTTTACAAAATAAAAGGTTTCTGATTAACCCGTTGAACCCACACACAATCGATTTTATTCAACAACGTTTAAAAAACCTCTTGTATTTTCTTCATAGTAACAATCATCTATCATTCTATTCTTCTTTTTTGTGGGTATATTTTGTTTAATTCAGTTAATTTTCTCAATGGGTTATATTGGTTACAAATTACTTTTGGGTTTTCCATCTGTTTTGATTCTACTTTTTGTATGAGAACAAATGTGGATTCTACTTTCCCCCTCTATATCTCATTCTCACTCATTTTTTTAAAAAATAATTAATCCTGTGATTGGGGGCAAAGGTTAAGAAGAACTAATTGCTGGTTAAGGTTCCAGTTAGCTATCAGATGGGTGTAACGTTTTCGTCTTAAGTTTTTCCGGCTGGAAGTCTTTACTTTTATTATTAGTATTTCATTTAGCGGGAAAGAAGACCAGCTCTCTGACCAGTTTTTCCCAAGAGTGTTTTTTTAAGCAACTTTTTCTTCGCAATAACCTCGTTTCTCAGCGGTTCTTCCTCGACGACAGTTTTCAGATAGCGACAGATACGTGACGCTGTTTTTAAGCAGTGAATCTGATGGAATTTTAGGGGAGTTTTCATGTATTTAACAACGGAAGGTGTGGTTGGATTTGTTGCTGAGTGGGAAGTCATTCGATCTTGAAGAAAGGGAGGGGGTACTGTTTGGGTACCGTTTTTTTTACCCAAGTAGTAAAATTCGATGTTGCGTAGAAATTATCTCTTCGGCACTTACCTCAGAAACAAAGAAATTTCAAATGGTACAGAAGAAGCATGTTCTTGTTATTCGAAGAGGTATAATTTTTTTGTCGTAATTAATGGTGGAATTTATGGCTTGACGATAAAGGTTTTCTTATCAGGAGTTTTGTGTGTCTTCCCCACTCATTTATGACCTCTTAATGGCAACAGGCCATTTCGACGTTGGTTCTTTTAGGAGTGGCAGTAGGTCTTAGAATCGCTGTCATTTAAACTTTTACTATATTTAAACGTTTTACAGGGATCAGGAAGAAGCACATAAATTTAATTACATGTACTATGTTTAATTTTCTTGTCGATTGTTCAACCGTATCATTGGGGCCCATCAATCAGCAATTTTATTTACTTTCTGCTTGAAGATATATTTTTTTATAAGAAAAAAATGCCATTGAATTCTTGTAATACATTTTATATGGCATGCTTGTCCAAATGTGTCATTATATATAGAAGTAAAATTTAAAATGGAAATATATATAATAAAAACCTATGTTGAAGAAATAGATGGCGTTGTTTTAACAACGATGTTATCTAATTGTATCCCCAACAAAGGGAGAGAGTGGTTCATTAGGTACGAGAGAGCGAGGAGGAAGAGAGAGGTAGACTGAGAGTGTGAATTAGTAAGATTGTATGAGGAGTAGCTTAGTTTAGTTTAAATGGTTGTAAATAAATTATTTGTTGAGAAAGTGGTAAAGTGTATTTATTACTGATAGGTCTGTCAACAACATATTTTGCTGTTTGAATATGCTATTATTATCAGTGGCACACAAAGGAATTTTTCAAGGGGGTGGGGGTCCAGGGTCGATAGTCCACCGTTCTTGTTTCACACCTCCCATCATATTATTTTGATTTTGTCGATTTTCGAGAGAAAAAAACAATAAAAAATTAATTATTAAATAAATAATTAGCATTAATTAATAAAATTTTTTATTAATAACAAATTTATGTACTATATATATATAGAAAAAAAATTCAAGGGCTAGGGGGTTTGGATCCGGCGACCCCCCCCCCCCATGTGCGCGCCACTGGTGACGCATATAGGAACTTTTTAAGGGAAAGTCTTTTCGAAAGTCTACCATTCTCAATACAGTGCCAAACATGTAAACATATTCTTTTGATTTTGTGGCTTGTCGGGAACAAGGAACAGTAAAAAATAAATCATTGAATAAATAATGAGCATTAATTACTAAAATAAATTACTAATAACTAATAGGTAGTTACATTTTTTTATGTACTATACATATGAGATGGCAATTGCGGCAGTATTCTTGTCCCCCCCCCTTGTGTGCACCACTGGGCATTATATATGTAGATAAAATTTAAAATGCATGTAATATAAAGTAATAACGATTTCTTTTGTGCGTATTTGAAAAATCTTAAAATTTTTTTGAAGCTATAAAATAGTATACATAAATTTAAATTAGATTTTTTAGTTTGTAGGGTTTTTCGTACGAATTTATCAGTGTCGTAAATTAAAAAGTAACTTATATGTTCTTTCTATATGTTGAAAATCATAAATGATGAAAATGGTAACACATTGCGAGAAAATTACAACACAAGCATCTTCCAAGTAGAGAGAAGCATTAATAAATTTTTGTTGTAAATTATGTTGCTGGAACACTTTTGGCTTTGATTTATCTTTTCTTATTCATTCAAACAATTTTTAATTGGAGAGTAAGTCCATTTGGAAAGATAATGCATTTACAATATTTTTCCACACAAACTGTCTCTTTTTATAATTTTTTATTTAAAATATATTTGATAACCAAATTTATATACATCAAATGGACTTTTTAAGTGTGTCGTGAAACTTGAGGAGAATTTGAGAGACCATTAAGGTATTTTTTCCTTTTATTTGTATTATTTTAATACATATATCATTCAGTGCCAGAGAAGAGCCAATGAAAACAACTCAGAATGGTATTTCCAATTCCACCGTGCTCAATCATTGGGCAGGAAATCTTAAACCAGAACAGATTAGCCACCATATTTTACCCACCGAGAGAGGAGAAATGCAAAAGGCTGAGCAACAAAATAAATATGAAAAGTCCGTGAGGGGTAGTCCTGAATAAGAACTCATCTGAACTGTAAACAGCCGATGTGGAAGGGCTGGGCCTTTGACAGACAATGCTGAAAATGGTACCTTAGGAGCTAGGGGAGGGGGATGAAATCTACCATGACGATCCAAAAGAATGTCATTTTCTTTTCCTTGCCAAGTGTAAAAATGGTTGGAAAAAGAAGTCTGAAAATTGATTTCCCCTCTTTTCTGCTTTTTGTTTTTTTTCTTTTACCAATTCGGCGAGGGCCTCTTTCGTTTGAGGATTTAGTCCACCCTCTCCTACTTTTCTAAAAAGATCTCGTGAAGAGGTCTTCTGATCGTTTATTTAAGCTGGAACTGGATGGCCACCACTCCCTTTTTCCAAATCAACCACTCTCGAAGTTCTGAGATGGGCTTGGTTCGAATCGTCGTCTTGAGTTACTCTTTTGTTCTCCAGTTTCTTCTTTTTGATGGGTTTTCTTTTTTTTGTAGAAACGTTCTTCTCATTCTCCCCCTTCTGTGTGGTAATGGAAGATATTTTTTTCTTGGTGGTATGAAATGTAGTGGATGAATTCAAAGTGAATTCATTTCATAATATTTCAATACATAGAAGAATTTAGATAGTGTAGGTTTTTGATGAGTTTTCTTTTCTATTTGAATCAAGGAAAATATTCGTATTACTTATAACAGAAAATCTCTTTATTTATATATATATATAAATTCACGTATTGTACATTTATTTATTATTCTGAAGGAAGTGTTACTTTTTTGTCTGAACATTTTTTTTTTATTTTATAAATTTATTTCCTTTTTTTTTATATAAAAGTCCGAGTAAAATATACAATCAGATAAATTTTTTTCAAATAAATTATTTGGATACATTTTTTGTAACCTTTTAAATGTCATGCCCGAGATCATCTCGGGCACTAGTTGTCCAATATGTCACGCCCGAGTATTATACGGGAATTTTTTTTTTTTGAGTGCCTCTTATTATTACCGAATACATTTCGTGAGAAAGTTTATTTTGGCTTCATCTCCTCGTCCAATCCCGAAAATTTGATAATTTATGTACCCAAATCATCAAAATAACATAACAGTCAAAAGGTTTTAAACCAACGCACAGTCTAGACATGTAGTTGTATTTTTAAATATTTTTTCTCCCAGTCAATACTAATTACTGCTTTTAAAATTTTTTAAATTTAAATGAGTAAAAAACGTCAGACATTGGACGATGTTCAAAGTGTCTTTAATCATTTCGTATGTCATGTCCGTGTCACTATAAAAATTAAATCGGAAAATTTGTAAAAGTTTATTGAATTTTTACTCCTTGAGTCATCTTGGATTTCTGTATCAAACCATTCGATCTTTACTTAAAAATGTGATTGTATTCGAAAATAACTTAACTCAGCGGAGAACACAATTTAAACGATAGTTTTCGCTTTCTTTGAGTCAGGATGACCTTTGAACCAGCCCTGCATCTAACCCTTTGAACACATTTCCTCCATCAATCTTTCCCATCAATAAAGACTGCTAGTCGGACCTTAACTGACCGTTGGTCAATTTGTGTGCCATTGAAGGGGAGTTGATATGGTCATCTCATGCAAGTACTCGGTACAGTGAAGGGGCGGGGAGGAAAATATATGTAAGTAATTTTTAAAAAGGTAATCCCTACCGTGAATGCTGTATTCTGGTAGAAGTGAGTGGTATGAGAATTGTATACGATGTGTGTGTTCTTTTTATGAAAAAATTTGGCAGCAATGAATGGTGCTAAAACTAGGTTAGAAAAGTACAGATCGATACGCGTCAGTACCGAATCAATTTGCAGGAAAGATATTTTTTATTCGCAGTGTTGTGAAATTTGAAATAGATTTTTTCTTAATGAGCTTTATTTAGTAATTCACAAAATGAATTAATTTCGAAGGTAAGCTACAAAATTTTTTGTGAATGTCAATAAATGATGTCAAAGATTAAATTAAAACCCTTTCAAAAGTACTATTTTTTCCCTTAAAAAAAGGGGAAGAAATGTTAATTTCAAACAATCCTTTCCAATTCCAAATTTAATTACCTGTGTATAAAAAAAAGACACAATATTCATTCCCTTTAGAATACAATTTAATTAAAATGGTATTTATTTTGAATGAAGAAAATTGATGAATTGTGTTTGTGCAGAGATTGAAAACGATTTTCTTTTAAAAGTGGAAGAAGGCTAACACGTTTCAGCAACGGGGGAGTTATTAAAGTTTGAAGCAACTAATTATGTATTTTAATCAAGCCCATTTTATATGCCCCCCCCCCCTCGTCTGTAAAAAAAATCAAACTAGCTGAACTATTTTTATATAATTCAGATGTATTTGAGTTCACTGATAGATTTCCGTACAAAATAGTTATCTTAAAACTTAATTAATTGAGTATGCATTTGGATAAAACCTCGTGTAATCTGCGCATTTCTTTATGTTAATAAAAAATGAAGAAGCTTACAGTATTAAATAAATCCTGTAATCATTGGCGTAACATACACCCCGCATTGCGAGGGGAGGGGGCAGGGTTCTAGAGGGTCCAAAGCCTGACTGAGGCCAAGTTTGTATTTAACATGCAAAAGGGCCCTTGAAGTCCGATACGCTACGGGCTGTAATTTTTGCCTTTTGAGAACATTTATTTCTGTTTCACCTCTTCTACTCTTATTTATTATTTTTCTGATGTTTGTATTGTTTTCAATGTATTTTTTGTGAGGTGTCTTATTTGTATACAACTCAAATGTGTTGACCAGGTCCAGGGACGTCTTAAGGCATGGGCCAACTGGGCCGAGGGCCTCGGCCACAATGGGGACCTCGTTTCGTTCTCGACTCAGCCTTAATAAGATCATAATTCGAATAACTTCAACGGTCAAATGTTACTTCCGGTTGTATTCTCCGATAAACTGGAAATTTCGGAAGATATGTCAACTGGCTACATGTAATGACCGTCGTCCAGGACCTGTGCCTACCACCATATACCATCATTACTTATTCAGTCAAAAGGCGGTCTGTTGGATTGTAAGTCATGCACATTTATTTGTTTCGGGTTATTGTTTGTACGAGTATTTGGCAACGTATACTATGTACTGTCTACATTTAAGGGTCAAAGGTGGGGCCCACATTCGTGTAGGGGGCCTAGGGCATACTTTTGCGTAGGGCCCAGGTCCTCAAGAAGACGTCCCTGCCCAGGCCTAATATTTTGTGATTCTCCATATTTTCTCATTACCCCTCAAGGTATACTTCCATTGTCTGTGTTAAACAATATTGCACGCGCTTACACACACACACACAACACCACACACACACACACACACACAACACACACACACACACACACAGAGAGAGAGAGAGAGAGAGAACATTCCCAACTTTAAGTGAGAGGCCACATCCAGGTAGTATTGACCCTTAGGTCTCGCGCAGATCCACAAATAAATTCAATTATGCTTATTGGTGGTGATCACCGCTAACACAGGAAGGAAACTATTGTTGGAAACTGAATCAGTGTTTCAGTTAAGGAAAAAAAAAAGGATGTAGAATTCCTCCCTTCAGTTTGCCCAATGAAACTGGAAACTGCCACAGCGTCTCGCAACATTGCTTTCAGAGGTTTCAGCAACTGTCAAAAACGGCGTCTGATTCCCAAGAGGACATTTCCTGCCTGGTGTGACGTCACTGCACGTGGGGACTGCGTTCCATCGCTCAACAAGTGGCGATGTGTGATCTACTCGATTGTGTTGCTATGGTTAATTTAATTACGCACACACGTGAGTGCTTACTTCCTCCTACCCAATTTTTTCCCTCGTCGTCGGTTGTGTTTTAACAGTTTCTTTAATGATGTGAGATGGATGACTTTTGAATTCGTATATATTTTTTAAAAAATGTGATTACTTGTACACATCAGCACATGTGCTTTCACGCTGTTATGCGATTTTCAGTATTTTTTCCCCCTCGTAAATTATGCTACAGAACTCTACTCTTTTCAATAAGGACATTTGTGAACTTATATTTAGAAATAATGTTGAAAGGAGAAAAGGGATTCCCTCCCCCTTCTTATTTGACGCTGTCATCTCTCTATTAAGATATCGTACTTGTTGTTTAGCTATAATGGAAGATAGTATAATATTACTATTTCAAAATAGTTTTTTTTATGTTAAACAGATGTTGAGTTACGTAAAATATTCTTTTTTTATAAACCATTTCATGTGAGGCCTCTTTGATTTGTTAAGCTTTCAGATCCATGTTTGGTCAAGATACTCGAATTTAATGTATTTGTGTTTTTGTCGATATTTTTATATGTTTTGTCGGACGAGTTTTTTTTTTGTAGTTATGATTATTTTTTATTTAAAATTAAAATATAAAATGCACTTTTTTTGTAAAGAAAATATTTTATTTTCTTCATTTTTCAGGCAAGGGAAATAATTTATGATTGTGTTATTAGCAATATTCCTGTTTCATATGTCCTTTAAATGTTCGAAAGTTATATTATTTTTTAATTTGAGAGAGTGCTATGAAAATTTATGCCTGTCACATTTTTTATTAGTTTATTTATAAAATTAACTTTTGAATAACAATTCTTAAAATTAAAAGCTATATTTTAATTCGAAACTTCCCAAAACGAATTTTATTCCACTGATATGAAAACTATCATCTCCAACAAATTCATAGGCGAGCTGATTCTTTCCTCATACCTCGATTACCATTTCTACGATACGGAGTCGAGATTACAATGTCTTTCAGCGGCTTCGAACTTTTCATCTTCCTGAAAATCTAATTAGACAGATCGTTCCGAGCGTAATTCTATTATGTCCCTTCCCCTCATTTTCTCATAGGAGAAATATTTTTTTTTCTTTCTACCCATGCCTGGCCTCCGCTCATTTTACTTGAGATACTCAATTGGGAAACTGATATTATGTATAGAATTCCCCCCCCCCCCCCGCCATCTTTTGTTTCGTCCTTCCTCTTCGAGATACTGCTTTGGCGTCTAAGTACAAGGGGAAAATGGAAGGAAAAAAAAGAAAAAGAAAAAAAGTTAGGCCTATTCCCCCCCCCCCTCTAAGTTCCAAACTTCCATCTATTCTTTATTTATTACAGTTATTTTGTTTGTCGTTCTCGACAGGTTTTTATTAGATTTTTCTTTTCTTCTTTTTAATAAATTATTATTTTTTTTTTTGATGGTGTCTTTATTTTTCTTCCCTCAGAGTGGATGCTAACTATATTTTTATACATAAGAACTTTTTGACATTTTCATTTGTGTTTTTTTTAGGACTCGCGATGCATTTTTTTACTGGCTATTTATTTGTTAATTGGATTCTTCTGCCTTTATGTAGATGAAGGTATATTTTTTTTTGTTTGATTGCCTTCACTCAGTAATTAAATCTGGAGTAATTTGGTTTTTCGCCAACCCCCCGAAGGCGGTGGCTTCTCACTTGAAATCTTAAGAGATAAGGTGTAATTATTCCGCAAATGAGTTATTATGAAGGTTATTTTTTTAATAATCGTTTGTGATGTGCTTTTATTCGGTGTTCTTAATTAATAGCATCATCAGATTATAATTTTAAAAAATCTACAATTGCATAATGTATGATGGGTGCATCAGTGTTTTGACTTGGAAAGAAAAAGCAAAAGACCCCAAGAAAAATTATCCATTAGAATAATTTATTATAACAGCATACTTGTTGAAATATTTTATTTAATGCAAATTGTTTTATTTTAATTATCCTTCTGCAATTCTTCACAGTCAAACAATTTCTCCCCCCCCCCTCTTCTGAAATTATCAGCTTTTAAAGTAAAGTAATTAATTTTGTAAAAACATTAAATGTGTTATTATGTTGTACATAATTATTTTTAAGTATTTTATTTTTGTTTGTTTTTCATTTCTTAGCAGACCTACAAATTAAATGATTTTTGAAAAGTATTATATATTTTCACGACAAAGTAAAAAACATAGAAATGCTATCGAGTTGTAATTTTTTTTAGTTTGTAGATTTGTAAAAATGATGGTATATCGTACCAATAAAGATGTGAAAAGGCTTTTGAAAAAATATTGAAGAAAAAAGACATCTGGAAATTTGCGCCAGTTGTTTTGTTTCATGTATAGATCTATATTCTGCAAAATGCTTTATATTTGGTTAAATTTAACTTTTCTTCTTGACATGTTTTATTTGTTGATTAATAAACTGTTTTTTTTTTATTTTTTTTTATTTTTTATTTTACATTAGCTGTATTTTATTGGAAGAGAAACAATGCAAATCGTGCAACAGTAAAAATGGACAGAAACATGACATATAAGTAACAACGGAATGTGCTTTCATAAATTCTGGCGTCACACCCAGTCCCTTTTATTCAGCTCTGCTAACCCCCGTATCAGATAAGAACATTCTACAACTTTTCATGTTAGTTCATTGGTCGAAAGGTGGCATGTTCTCACCCAGCAACACCTCCAGCTCAAACACGTATTAGTTACAATAGTTAATAAGCTAGGTTCGGGTTTTGAAAACCATTAATGCGATAATTAAGAGTTCTGGACCAAAATGTCCAAAGCAAACAAAAGGCTGAATAAATACTATTTTTTTTTTAATATTTTCCCTAATTCCAGATTAAAATTCAAAACTAACCAAGGAATTCATATTTGAATCCCCCCCCCCTTTTCCCCTTTAGATATTTCTGAAAAAGACCATTATTTTCTTTCTAGGAATTGAAGAATAGCAATGTACTAAATTTTTTAAGCTGTAAAACGTGTAATGATATTAACCAAAGTATTATATAACCTTCCGAGTCGTGAAAAAACAGCTAATTCTTTAATTACTGTACTTGGACTACACAACTAATTCAGAATAATATTTATCTTAAATGTTAAAAAAAGAAAGCCTATAAAATTTTATTACTTTCCAAATATTTTTTTGCTTGTTCTTTTTGTCAGACATTTCCTCCTAAGGAATATCTTCTCAACACAGAAAAAAAAAAAGCATAATATGCGGCTTCTTTTATGAATCTTTCCGAAACATAAAGTAAAACAATATAATCCGGATATTCCATATTTTATTACCCTTAACATTGTTTTACACAACCTCCGTTTCTTTCATTCCCCCTCTTCACCTCTATCTCCCCCCCCCCATTCATTACAACTTTAAGACTTCTTATGTAGCACTTTACATAAATAACTTCTGAAATACAAAGGCGTTCATTGTAGTAATTTCTCGCCGCCAGTTGCAAATCAGAATTCGGAGACGAAAACTTTGTGCTGGCCAAACGATTTTTTTCCCGCTACTAATATTTTAATTGCTTATCTTCTTTATTTTTGGAATTTAGTAGCGTAAATATTTCAGCCTACGGAACAACACTATTCGTATAAAATTCCACCATCTTTGTTAAAAGCGATAAAAACGTGACATTCTTTATTATTTAATCACTGTCTGGCGATATAAAATGTAGGTTATAACTACACGTTTTTCTCTTAGGATTTCTTACGTTGTTTGTCGTTTAACGTGATTGTTCTTATAATTGCGCGTTGATTGCGAAATTAGAAATAGAAATAGTTTTGCTTAAGGTGATGTATCAAAGGTCATTTCGTTGTTTTGTCAAACATTTTTTTAAAGGTAAATAAATACATATTTATTTTTGATTTAATAATTCTGCATCAATATTATTCGCGCGCGTATAATTTCATCAACATTTTAGATTCTTTTATTATTTATTCTGTGGAACAAAAAGCTGGAATTTAATATCTAGAAAATCGTGTGAATAATTTCATTTCACCAGTTAATTGTTTATGTTTATTCAACTGGTTTTGATTATTTTCCCTTTTTTTATAAACAATCGATTTAAAACCATTAATTTTATTATGGTCAAACAAGAATTTATACTACTATAATAAAGGAAAATTTATATTTTTTCATAGTATTGTACTATTTATTTATAGTTTTATTCTTCATTTTCCGCCATCTTTGCATTTTATTGTCATTAACTAAGAAAAAAAAATCGTCTGCTCGATGAATAATGTAAATGATTTTGTTTCATGTTCATTTCATATTCTCGTAATTATTCATTTTTTTATTGGAAACATTTAGTAAATACTGCTTAATTATAGTGAATGTGATTTAATATCATAATATAATGCAGCATTAATTCATTAATCTAGTAAAAATGCTTTTTATTCGTTTACGTCTTGTCATCATATTAATATGCATTCAAAACAAAATTTAACTGTTTTAACCCAATTTCCTTCAGGAAATTACTACGTTATGAAGAAATCGCACATCCAAAGAAAAAAAGTCAACTTGGTTGAAAAATGACCATATTATTGTATACGTTCATAAAAAATTTGTTTCGTACTAAGCACGAAAAAACAATGAGCGTGAACTGTGGTACGGATATTCAATTATAATAGGTCGTTGTTCGTGTTCGTCTATAGCTTCAGAATTCTGTGTTGTGCTCTAATCTAATTAAAAGATCTACATTTTTATGTTTATGTATGAACAAGGAAAAGCGGTTTTTGAATGGGTAATCTTTTTTTTTTCTTTCGTCTTTCCATTTTAAAATTATTCACTTTTTGATTACCATATTTTAAAATTAAATTAGTGAAGGATTGTTCGATGTAATTGAGACGTATAGTTTTTTTTTTTTTTTATCCGGATCTTTTTTGAACTAGCAACTTTTATTGATCCAAAAGTTTTGTTGTTGTGTGTGTGTTTCCAATTATTATATACAATGACCATTATTTATTTCATTGAATGAAAAAGTATGTTACATTATTTATCGATTTAAAAAGATAATTTTTTTTTTAATTTTAAAAAGAGCTGATTAAGGTAAGAATTGCGATATATATACATTGTTTTTATTTTTGAATATTCACTACACTTGAAAATTTATGAGGAAACTTAAAATTCTTTTATTATGTCAACCGTAATATGTGATTAAAATTTATATGCTTAATAAATCTGTTATTAAACATTGGAATTAAACAATTAATTAGTCGTTATTTTTTCTCTTGGACTCAGTTGATTGCATTTACATCATTGTTGTTTATTTTTATTTCTACTTTATTATATTACAATTAATCTACATTTAGTTCATAGAGTTTTTAATAAAAATATATTAATTTATTAGACATAAATGTTTAATAACTGATTCTATTTCTATTAGAAAAATGTGTTGTGTCAATTCTGTTTCGTTGTCTTTTTTTAATTGATATTCGTCTTATATTTACGTTGGATTTTTGTTGTTATTACGTCCTTTCGGAAATTACTCAATCATATGTAGCCACACTTTGTATTGCATTCCATTAATTTTGTAGCAGATTTTGTGTAATTAATAATACGTTTCTTGTTTCAATTAAAAATATTCTATTTCTTTATACATTTACTGTAAAATCAATAGTTGTATGAAAAAAGTACTTTTTATTTCTAAGAGTAAGAGTAAAACAGAAGGATGCAACTCATCTTCCATTTTTTTCCCCTTCAAAATTTTCTCATGACCGAATGTCACGATGTCAACGGGGGAAAAAAAAGCTCCCACAACTCCACTGACCCTCGTCGAAATTCTATTGTAAGAATGATATAACTGTAAAAGCTTCCTTTCTTTTCATTTTAGTGGCGATTTAGCCCACTTTCGATTCCACTAGAGAAACGTATCGTTGGAAGAGATCAAATTCCATAACTGTGGTGACCCAATCTCCATTGTTACCAGTGATTCCCGCTCGTAAATTCGAAAATCGTCTGCTGGAATCTTCCACCAGCTTCAGAAATGTCAATTTACCACTGCTGCCATCGTGGCCGCCATTGGAAGACGGAAGAACGGATGATTATTAAGAGTTTTGACCGTCGGGGAAAGAAAAAAAGAGGGTTGGATAATATTCTGGCAATAGACAATAGACATATTTACGGTGCCTTAATCTTGGTCTCACGGAATGCCAAACAATCGTCTTATGAGAGATTTGGTCATCAAGGCAGCTTTCTGTCGATTGATCTTCGTGCCATAACCACCCCCGCGTAATTTTGGAATTTCATCTACAGTTCCAACCTTCGTGGGAATCGTAATAACGGTGAATGAGAGACTTTGGAGATGCTTTATTGCTCTAGTTGTTTTTCATATTTTTGTAAGCTCGGATTTAGTAGTAATCCGCTTAGCCTAATTTGATTTTGTTGTGAATGATGAGTTATACTCTTGTTCGTTTTCGTAAAATCCTCGTTGCGAACTATAACAACGGAAAAACTGGTGTCTTTTTTTCTTTTAAGGAAGTTAATAGACTATTTTAAAGCTGTTTGTTTCACTTTTTAAAAGAAATATTCTTTAGAGTAACGTAAAATAAAATTATCTCTCTCTCTCTATTATATATATCTCGGTTTGTTGTGTAATTTCAGCAGATTTAACATGCATCAGTTGGCTGTTCTTCAGTGTAACTAGACTCGAACTCATAATACACTGGCCACGAATCCATCACCATGACCGCTAGGCTATCCTGGACACAAGGAATTGTTCCAAATGTTTGACAAATGTTATATCCTTATATGTTTCCATACATGTATCGTAATGAAATTTATGTTCAGCTTTTCCCCTGTCCCCCCCCATTGTTATTTTTTATTATGAAATATGAAGATTTACATAAAACCACGTAAACATTAATTTTGCTATTCCAAACGTTTCAGAAATAATTTTAAACTGTTAAAGACTGGATGGTTAATTTATGCATTGAATAAAATTAAAACTGAGGAAAAGACGTTATACAATCCGTTTTTTTTTTATGTCTTCCCTTATCAACATACTGAAACAAATATCTCAAGGAAAAATATGTTTTTTCACTCCCGAGTCGTCGGTTTATTAACTTTTTATTTTTATTTTTGTAATATGTGCTTTGAAAGGAAATATAATATTCTAAGAACTCTGCAATTTAAAGAGAAATTGCTCTTGACCTTGACTATTCTGCTTTGTATTATCGATGACAGAACATTTCCTTTTGTAGTCAACCAATCAATTAACTGGCTGCTCAAGTGTGCTGACTTGCTGTTTAGAATAAGAGTAATCTAAACAGTATGTAATCAGTACACAAATCTCGCTGTTATTGCTCGGTCCAAGAAATCTGGATACACATTCATTGTAAAATCAATCATTAATTAGCTTGTGAATGTAAAAACATTTTTAAATGCTTCAGAAATAATCACAAATTATTTTTGATTATATATATGTTTGGTAAAAAAATTCTATCATATATGACAGCAAAATGAGAGTAAATTATAAAGTGTATTTTTTTGCAACTGTTATTATCCTGTTTATTTTTATGATACTGAGAAATTTTTTTTTTCCATTGAAGAAAATATTTACAAAGAATATCTTTTTTCTTAGAATAATTATAAATAAGATACAAACTGCTATTTTGGTAAATCAAATAATTAAGGCCCACTCCAATAAAAATGCAAATAAGTTATTGAAGAAAAAAATATATTAAGAGAATATATTAGCGGGCTTTTAAAATTTTTGCTGTTGATCTGTTTTAGTTCTTACAATTTCAGCGATATCACACAATTTGCCTTAAAATAATTTTTAATTTGTTTTACTTTATTTGATGCTTATTTCAGATTTGTTCATTTTTAAAAATAAAATTTAAGTAATATATTTTGAAATGACTGAACTTTATTTTTATATATTCTGAGTCTTCAAAACTATACCTTTCTGAAATTCGAAAAAATTCAAATAAACTTTCGTAAAAGAATTTAGTCGCTAATTTCGCTTTGAAATCCGAAAAGAATTACAAATACTTGAAAATCACTTTACAGGTGAAAGTTCGTCACTCTACCAATTTTTTCCCCAGTTATCTTATCAAGCAAGATAAAATAGTGACAGTTCTATACTTTTTTTAAAGTAAGATTTGTTATTTCAACGTTGTTTTCATCTCTGTCATGGAAAATTTATGCCTGGTATCATAAGCAAAATTGGCTGTATCTTTGTCAATGACAAGAGCAACGTAAGTTATAAAAACTGATTTAAAAAAAAAAAAATCACACTGACTGTCTTTAAGAATTCTACACTAGCTTTCATCAGTTGTTCTTCCTCATGTTTATGGTAAAAGAACTCGAAAAAGAAATAAAGAATCTCGATCTATTCTGTGGCAGTACCTGCCTAGACGAGCTTTTGTGACACCATTAAATCAGCAAGTTTCTTCCTTACCTTGAAGCAGGTTTCGCTTCATTTTTGATGGCCAAAGGCAGGAAAATCTCCTTCGACCAGCGGAATTCTAAAAAGTGCAAAGGTTATAGTCCAGGTTTTCTCTTTCAAGATACAATTAAGATGCAATTACATTGCCTGTATTTTATAGTGCCTTTCGCGTAATTGTTGTTTTACGATGGCCCTTTTTCTTATCTCTGTTGGTTAAGCTTTCATACTGCACAGTTTCCAGTTGTACGAAGATGTCATCAGCACTTAAAAGTCCAGATCTATTCTGGGATGTGTAGTTACGTGGCAGGTCGTGATATTGTACGCCCCTTTTAACTTTTCCTCAAACCAGTTCTTAAACGATCCCATTAATTGTTTCAATTTTTAAACTTATATAACTGGAAATCTCTTGTTAATCTCAGTGTTGCGGATTTAATTATGTGATCCAGAAAATAACTCGGGAAAAGCCTTCGATTTTCAAAAGCATTTCAAACATATATACAGCGTTCACTTTATGTTGTTAGGGTTACTAAACATGTTGATGATATTCTTTATTATGTTTTATATTCTGGAAACAATTAAATTAGGAGCATTCTTCAATATAGCATTTACTTTAAATATCATTGTAAGGTTTGCCTGATTTCAAAATTATATAGGTGGCGCTGCCATCAGAATCCAAAAGAGAAGAAAATTTACAAAATGGAAAGGCGTGAAAAGCCGATTACGATCGCTAGGATGGAAACAAAAATGGTGTGAAACTAAAGTTAATGTTTAGTGTTAGTTGTTTTAAAATTTTATGTTAGTTTTGTGTAATGTGTGGCTGTATAATGAGCTATAAAAAATTGGCCACTAAAAATGAACTCATTTTATTTGCCTGGTAAAGTGATAAGATCTTACTTGACAACAAAGAACCTACAACTACGAGGACAGTATTATCATCGTTGCCAAACTAATATCTGGTATGTGCATTTTTTGGAGATTTCACCATTTTGACTATTATGACTAGTTAACTAACCGAATTTTCGTATAATGCTACGTAACTAGAAGTATTATGTGGTGGACTGTGGTCGCTAAAAAAAATTTCCTTTGTGCTTCAGCCACAATATTAATCAAATCTCAAAGATATACTTTTTCCACATAGCAGATATTGGTTTGACAACGACGATATCAAGTTTTTGTGCAGCATAAAACGATGGCTCGTAATCGAGGCATTCACCCTTGGGTATTGTAAAGGTTTACTAGCATTGAAACACTTCTACAGTTAAACAAAATAGTCATCAGATTTATTTTTCATTTAGATGATTTTACTAATCTTTATTTTAAATTTAATTACGCTGTGCTTTCAGTCGAATCAAAATGATATATTTTTTGTTTATTGGATTTGTTTTCTGAAACAAAGATTTCATTAATTAAAATTTTTTTGGCATTTTAGTTTATGTGTTTAGTAATTAGTTTTCCCACTGCCTAACATAATTGTTATGTAATTACATTCTTAAAGGGGAAAAATTGGCTAAGTTTCGACGAAAATTTAAGTAATGTTATTGGTTAATAAAAACAACTCTCCCCTGGTGTTCTCAGCAATTTATCTTCAGCAATTTTACTGGGGAAAAACAGAGACTATTCTATAAGTTTTCTCACGTTACTCTTTCGTAATAATATAAAATTTTTCCCATTCCGAATCGAAAGCAAATCATAAATCACGTATAAACAAATAAAAATCAACAGAGGAAAAATGTGGCAATGGAACAAGTCTACGATTCCTGTTGATGGTTAGTCGGTTAAAAATTAAAATTCTAATCTCGTTGCCAAAACTATTGATAAATTTTCCACAACACCCCTGCCACCATCACCTTTAAGACATTATTGGCCTTCAAATAACCAAAGCACCCCGCCATGTACCGGTTGTCATCTTTGGTGTAGTGCGAGGAACAACATTTGCTGACCCTTTCATCTCTATTCGAGGGCTGCTTCTATCACGAAGCGGTGAAGCAAGATTGCTCCATGGAACAGGTTTTTTCGAACACTCTCTTCTGGATTTTGAACCTAAACCCCGGGTGAAGGTGTTCTGGTGGCAACCTTTGACATGGGACTCTGCTGGGATAGGATTTCACCCGTCATCAACATTCACTTGCCGTATAAGGTTACAGTTAGTACCTTTTTCGAAGATTTTTTTAAATTTTGTTCTTTTTTAGAATGCTTGCTGGGAATTTGAAGTTCATTCTTTTTGCCTTTTACCTGCCGCCGTTTCGTCTACATTTTTTTAGTGAAAGTTTGTGTCAGTAAGATGTGTGTTGAACAGTGTGTTTGTCTTGACTACGAGGAAGAGGGGAAAAAAATCGAGTGTAAAATTCGAAGAAATACATTTTAGAATTAGTTGAAAATCTGAGCTTTAGGTACATGATTCATATGCATCATTTAGATTAGTTCAACATAATGCATTAAATATTTATTTATTAAAATAAAGAGTAACTAAAATTTTATTTTCGTGAAATAGTAATTTAATTGTGATAAGTAGTGTTTTAAATTAAAGCAACATTCAGCTTCATAATAGCTTAACATACATGATTTATTGAAATAACAACTATGTTAAATTTTCTCCCCATTGTATGGAATTGGTCTTTACCAATTAAGGAATGCGCTAAATTCATGTGGCGTCATAGTCACACGATAACTATAATTGCATGTTTCTTGCTAAATCATTTCATAAATTCATATGACGTCATAGTCGCATGGTAAGTACAAGCACATGCTTCCAGTTAATCAATTCATGCGTTTCGCAGTTGCCAACTTTGCTCTTTGCAGAAACTTTTAACATAAGTAGCAAAATACATTTAATTTAAAAATACCTATATGCATAAAATAAGATTTTTTAAAAAAATTTTTAAAATCTCTTTGTGACAAAGGTTTTTTCCCTTAATACTTGAACATTTTTACTCAATTATGAAATTTGAAATTTTATGTAAATTTTACAATTTGAACAACACGTACAAGTTAGTTTAATGTTAGTTTTGAATTTATTTTAGAACACGTGATTTTCTTTTTTATATGTAACCGTCAGCAATTTAGAACATTATAATCCCCGAAAGGATTGATATAGAAAGTGATTGAATCGCCAAATAAACATGAACAAATATTTCTGGAATCCATTATGGAAATGTATATATTCCTTACACTCATTTCCACTTTTGAAATTAAATAGTAATCTAAAGCAAATTGACTTGTTAAATCTCTCTGGGACCACATTGCAAGACAAATAATGTAGCGATTCAAGATTGTTTCAAAATAGCTGCAATTACTTTTCTGTCTTTCTATAAAATAAAAAAAGGACTGCCATCTCAGAGTGAGTTTGAGCGGGAAGACACGAAATTGGTCTATCCAACCGGATTTCCTTCCCTCCCTAAAGTTGAATGATGATGTTGATTATCCCGGGGCAGTCGTCATCTTTGGACAAGAATCGGGCCGCCGCACTTGTCGCCGATGCCACATCAAAACAGGTCGCTATAGATATTCAGACTTTTCTCGACTTTCTGGGGCAACAATTGATTGTATCGACGACCTTTCATGTCTGGTCGCATCGGAGTTGATAAAGAATCAATTTATACTCATGCACATTGTGTTTTTTGACTCTGGGTATTGAATTTGAACGGCATTGATAGTTAATTTAATTTTTATCAAATTTACCGTCAAGTTTTTCGTTTGATTTTGCTTTGTAAGCTACTTTATACAAAATGACCATGTTCTAAAAGCATTTTTTATATTGATGAACTCTTCCCGGATTTTTTCAGTGTTGTCTGTTATACTTTTTTGATAAATTTCGCTCAGTAATTTTGTAAAAGAATATTTTTAAAAAAAATATGAAGCTATGGATTAGTTTTAAAAGCACTATCACAACTAGTGTTATTCGTATATTGCGAAACATCCATAAACTTACTTTAATTTTGATAAATAGCTGTGCGCATACGTTTAACTGTGTTTTTTAACGTGTAAAATAAGTCTCAATTGCACTTGCACTGGCAGTGATAGAGTTTTTTTTTGGTTGTTTATAAGTTGGAGTTGTGACTAAAAAGTAGTTCATGCAAACCCTGTTGTCTTTTCATTTAATTATCTCTCTCTTTTTTCTACATTAATTTGATTATTAAAAAAACAACCTAACAAAAATACGTACAAAATAACAGGCATTGTAGTTAGACTTGCAGCTGACGATAGTAGGTACAACGCAACAGCAGGTTGTGTGTGTGGACTCGCGCATTATACACCTCTGGTGAAACGTATTGAATAGTTTTAATAATATTGAAAATAAAATAAAGCAAAACTGTTTTTATTTTAGGAGAGCTAGTAAATTGTCAAATTTTACTTTTCTCTTCAAAATGCCCAGAAAAACTTAAAATACTGAAACTACTATAGCCAATTTTTTGAATTTCATTGTTTCCTCTCCCCCTCCATTTTGTTTCCTAGACTCCTCCAAAATAACCTCTTTTTCTTTTTTTTTCTATAAATCTTTTTGCCCCTACCTCTTATTCTCAATCATCTCTACTTCTCATTTCTGTTATAAAATGTTAAGTGCTTGAAATTAAAATATAATATATAGGTTTTTCGAGAAACTTAAATGCGTTTGTCAGAAATGTGAACCATTTTTGGATTACCATATTGAGTTGCCCGAACAGCGTTATATAAAACCCAAACAATTTTCGTGGAATAATGTTTTGAAGTCCTGAATGAAGTAAATAAATTTTGTAAATATAAACTTCAAAATATATTGCTTGAAAAATAATTCAAAATTCACAATTGAAAGTAATTATTTTGAAATTTGTTAAAATATTTAACTGTCGATTTAATTTTTCGTGAGTTTTAATTTTTCAACAAAAATAACGTTATATATGCGAAATATTTTTCTGAAGGTGATCTTCCCTCAATGCCAAAGAAAACGATGCAAATTCAAAACTTTTTTTCAGACTGAAGAATGTTTCTAACATTAATTCTGACTTCACTGTAACACATAAACTCTTTGTATGGATGTATGTGTTTTTACAACTTTGAGAATTCATATCACAATACTGAGACATTTTTTTCCATCTGTAAACAAGTTCCAAATATGGATGTTGTTCTAACATTAGACAGGAACAACTTTCTAAGAAAAAATAATCTTTTTTTTTTATTTCCATCCAAGCCAACCTTATGCACGACAGGTAACAGTGTTTTCAGGCAGCCGTTTGCATCTCATGTATAATCAACAAATGAAGCAATAAAAAGCGGCGTGCATTAAATAAGGTCGTTATGCTCAACGCGTAATTTTCATGGCCTGCGACAAGTCTTTTTGCTAAAGGCAATTCCTCTGAAAGTCTTTTCTAAATAACAGGTCTGGGGAAAAGAAATTGGATATGATGGAACACTGGAAGAGAAGCACAGAAGTTATGACCAGGCGTCTTTCTTTTATTATTAATTTATTGTTTTATTCTATCAGCATGATCATTGGTAGAAATGGAGCGAAGTTTTTCTGTCAGCTATGCGTTGGCGTAATTTTTATGTTTCTAACTGCCAACTCTCGCCAAATATGTGAAAAATGATTTGTATGAATTATGTACAACACACACAGCCTCTGTTTTTTTAGTATGAATTATTTATAAGTCAGAAAGATGTGGTGAATTTAAGTGCAAATGGAATTTGTATATTATTATTAAAGAAAACTTTTTTAAAGATTTATTTTATTTTTAAAATTTTTTTTATTAATTGTTCAAATTCATGTGACACCCATTGCTTTTATTGGAAAAATTGAGCACATATGGATTAATATTTCATTAACAAGAATTCAATTGGAGTGGTTAAACATTCTTTGGAGTGCAGATTATAATTTTAAAAACTTGCCAAACATTTTGTACATCATTGTGAACTGGCATTACTTCTCTGTTTCAATTACTTTCCTCATTCCATTCAAAAGCTTCGAATGCCATTACATTTGCGGAAAAACGTAATACATTTCACTTAAGATTTTTCCGTCTGCAAATGTGTCCAAATATTTTTTCTCTTTATTATGGAAACATTTTTATTTCAGTTTTAAATATATCAACTTCCTGTACTGCTCGAAATCAAATTGCTCTGCGGTTTACTAAAAAAACGTGTCTAATGTAATTTTATAATGCATTTATTTCCTTGTCAAATAAATACGAATGTATCAATTTAACTGGTCTCATTTATTCATTCTTAGATAAATCAGATCCCTTATGAATTGTGCACACAACGTTTTAACGTTCAAAAAATTGCCGACCTTCTTACTTAAATCCCAAAACGTGAACGAGTATCAGATAAAAGCAGTTATTTCCCAAATAAGATTCCCACGATTTCTCTTTTCTAATCCTTTTCTGGGAATCGGCCAAAGAATCCCGAAGGCGAGCTTTTCATAAATTGCATTTCATACTTTGCGCAGGAACAGCTGTGCTCAACGCTAAGCCTATAATCGAATCACTTGTTACCAAGAAACAAATGGGTCACACAATGAAATTGCTCTTTCGAATATTCCGCTTGTTTTTTCTTTCCTTTGAAGTTTATGTATCCTCCCGAATAATACGGTGTAATGATATCGTAAGAATCACGCATATATGTGGATGGATGTACATGAAATTAATTTTCACAGGTTGTTTAAAATAAATTTTATTTAAAATTAAATTAATAATCTCATTTTTGGAAAAAGAAATTATTTTTCTTGTTTATTTTTTGTGGATGGCAGCGAAATTGTTTAAGAATCCAAATCTTTTTTGGTTTTCATTGTAAGAATGCGACTTTCCCCATGAAGCCTTTCGAACAAACCAAGTTCTTAACAAAATGCATTAGAGTTGTGGCAAAACATTGCTGCGGTAACATTATGCGTTGCCAGATATTAAACTTTTAACAATTTGTAAAAGTTGTTTTCCCATCGTGATACTTGTGCTATCACATGACAGATCGCCAAGCTGTGGCGCCAACATACCGAAATAGTTGTTTACACGGGCATTAACACATTATCTTTTTAATATAAATTGTCAATTTAGAATAGTTTTTGGAATAATTGCCATTCTGTGGATAATGACATTCAATAAAAAACACAGAATTAAACGAATAATTTGAAACGGGAAAAATGCTTGATTTTGCTTGAATTATTATTTTAAAATAAAATTACATTCTTTTGTTTTGCTAATATAGTTTCACGATTTTTTGATTGATATTTAAACACGTCCTTTCGTTAAAAATGTTTTAATTATAATTTTTTTTGAACTTTATAAATGCAACTTAAGTCTCTTTTTGAAATTTTTTTTTTTTTTTTTTTTTTTGTAATTGTTACTCACGTTTAAAAAAATACTTTTCAATGTGTAATCATTTTTTTTTTCGCTTTAAATTATAAGTTTTCTTTTTATTCGATATGAAATTACATAGAATTCTACCTTTATATGTTTTGTTTTTTATGAGCTTGCGTATAAAGCTGAATCACGCATTCGTGTTAATTCTTATGTAAATGATGATTTATTTACTTTGTAGCCAATTGAGAAGATACAAATAATTATTCATCTTGAAAGGAATGTTTTTGATGTTCTCTGGTTTTTATAGCAGCGAACTTTTATTAGGATGTAAAACTCATCAGATGATTGGCTTGCCTGTAGAACAGGATTGGTTCATCTATTTAATCGATTTGAATTAGTTACTTAGAAAAGAAGAAACCTCCGGGCGCGACATTGCAAAGGCAATTATAGAATAATTTTGGCAGACGTTCAGTACTTCTTTACCTGAGGAATGATGCTTTCCCTAGAAGTTAAAGGGTTATATCCCATCTCTTTTTTTATTATTTATTTATTTTTTTCTCTATCGCCAACTAAGGAATTTCTTCAATGTAGCATGTTGGTTCAATAACATTTTTTAAAAATGTTATTGAATTTAAAGTTCTTTTTATATTAGCATCTTTCTTTTTTTGGAGTTTATCTAGTCTATTGCAATTTGGTGTTTCGGTTTTTAAAAATTTTAAAGTTTGGTTTTTTTAAATTACATTTTAAAATTGAAATAATTTTGTAAGATTTTCGTAGCGAACTTTAGTTGAACTCTTAGTGGCAGCCAAAAAAATTTCTTTCTCTTTTCGAATTTTTAAAAAAAAATTTAGGGAGGTAAAATAACAATGTTTGAAAAAAATGGAAATAATATGACTAATTATATATCTGTATATTTTGAAAATTATATTCATTGTAATAAATTTAATTAATATTGTATATAAATTAATTGAAAGCTAAGTTTTGAATAAAATATATATTATCTCTATGTAGCTTCAGTTTTTCTTACTTCTTTTTTTTTTCTTTCATAATTATTCCTAAAAAGCTATGAGAATTTTTCATTTCTTATAGTTAGATATTGTGTGTAAACTATAAGCATTTTGTTTTATTATTTACCAAAAAAAAAAGGGGGGGGGGTGGATTGTGAAAAATATTTTAAGATGTATGTTTTTTTTTTAAAGTATTTCTTGGGAAATATAAAAAGAAAAGGAAGACTGTTATCTGAGAAATTATCATCTAGAAACGATTTGAATTAATTTAATCAAAAAATAATCATTTTTAAAAATAAAATTCATGAAGAATATAACTCATAAATGAAATAGATGTCTATTTTCACACAATATTTTTACTGTAAGATATTGACTTATCTTTTCTCACATCCAATACAAAAACATTTAATTCATTTATCTGTATTTCATCTATGACATCATACAAACAAGTGCTTTCATCTCTGCATGCTAATTTAATTTCGTTGTTTTCTGGGAAAAAGTCATTCGTGACATCGCATGCGAAGTCAAAGAGTAACTCTAATCAAATGAGCGATAAATAATGCCAAATGGTTGCCACGGGGTATTTTCCTTAATGTTTGACGAAGGCTTTTACCTTGTGTAAGAAATGATAACTCCAGCCTACGGCAATGGTAACCTGTCTGGCGGTTTTTGATTCTCACAGTCGCCGATAGGGTTCAAGCGGTCAAACTCCGTGAATATCACCATCGGGTCAGTATATTCCCGCACGAATATCGCATGGGCTTGGCTCATCACTTTGACCTTAATAAAATATGCATAACATTCGATTCATTTAATATTTATTGAAAACAAAAAAAATCGATTTTATTACAAGGAAGTGTAATCCGGAATTACGTACTCACGATGGAATATGAATCTATTTTTGAAATGTAATGAATTTCATGATTTTTTTTTTAATAAGTGATGATGAACCTTTTGAAATGAGTGGTTCGAGAAAAATTTTATTATCATCAGAACCTTATTTTAAAAGAGTGATAGAGAAAACAAAAATTGAGAGGAAATTGTTTTTCTATTAAATTTAAAATGGTGGGCTCTTCAGAATGAAGTTGATTGAACTTTTGAACCTTTCGAATGCTACATGTACTGAAATAATAAAAGTTTTTCATCAACGTTACACAAAGAATTGCAGTCCCTTACGATTAAATTTTTTTTTTGAAATGATTAAAATTTCATTTATTTTGTAAACATGTTTTTTGTATTTTTATTTGGTAATTAAGTTGGAAACAAGCAAGAACTGTAAAAAATTATAAAAAATAATTCATTCCAGTCTACGAAGAAAACTGAGATGAATTCAACACAATATTACAACTTAAAAAATGAATATTTTTTTTTTTTTTTTGCCACCCTATTTTAAACTTCACTTGTATGTTACGGAATATTTGAACCCAATTTTTACCCACTTTAAAAGGTCATAAAAACTCGAGATTTTGCTCACTTGTCCAAGACCGATGCCAATACAATAATTTAATAATTTGGTTCCATTGTCCTGATCAGGATCATCAGGATTAGCAATTTCCTATTTTCAGATCCTATCCTGCATCTGGCATTTAATATCAGATCCCAGTTCCAGATTTGGCGACTAATTCCCTGATTCGGCGACTAAAAGTTTTAAGTTACATCTTAGTTCGATTAACTATAAAGGGAGTTCTTTAGTTTTTTAAACTATAATTTATTTTACAGTATAGTTGCCAGAATGAAATACGTATTTCAAAACAAATTTCCCACAGGTACAATTTATGCCTCACAATTGTGTGTGTGAAAATTTATTGTAAATATGATTTGTTTAGCATTCGAATTGTTTGCTTTTCAGAAAAGCACCCCAATTGTGCTGTCGCATGTTTTGCTTGTAAAAAAGTCTTTGGCGGCTTAATAAATATTAATCACAATATTCTAGGATTCAACTTTCAGGACAGATAGCGTGATATTTCGATCGGTTTATCATTGCTTGTTTTATTTGCATAAAATTATAACTCTGCATTGTGGAAAATAGCATTTGAATGCTGTGAGACTAATTTAATTAATAACTAGAATCCAGCCTGTTTTGCAACTTATAAAAAAAGGAATGATGTTAAACAGGTTTTAATACACGGCGTTACTGTCCCATTGTAACTCTTAGTTACAGCAATTAACCTGGAAAAGATTCAAAACATATAATCTACGTTGTTTTAAAGTAAGTGTGAAACAGCTACTTTGAAAGAGACGTAACAGGAAGCACGCAGTTTTTTTTTTTAGAAAATGTTAATATTTATTCATATTTTGAAAACATTGTTTTTTCTTTATTAAAATATAGTTGGAATTTATAACATTTAAAAATGTGTCATTCCAAACCTGTCCTGAAGATAATGATCTTGACAATGAATTCAGAAATATTTACATAATTTGATACTGAATAATAATACTTGTGAAGAATATTTGCGAAAATTTATTTCACGGACGACTTTTATTCTTACAATCACTGAAATGATCAAAAAGATCTTCTGATGAATGATAATTTCTCGAAAATATACAAAAATTAATTACATGTTAAGTTCAACCAGCATCGATTATGCATTACCTACAGTTCTGTTTCCTCAAACTGAAAATACATGTTTCGAATAATTACAAAAGATGCCAACTTAAGCAACAAACGATTCTATCAGCAAAGGAAATAAGTAATCAGATAAATTAGAACTACATGAATTATTTTTTGAATAAAAGCAGAACGATAATTCCGTAGAAGAGAATTTTTAACGTAAACAATATCTATAACTACAGTATAATTTAAATAGTCACTTATAATTAGTTCAAAATAAAAAGAAAAGAAATATAAAGAATACCAAATATTCTACAGTACGAAGTATTACTTGTTAGTATTTGTGAAGTATTTTTCAAATCAGGCAACATGGCATTTTAATTAAGCAAATAAAACAACTAGTGACTTAAAATAAATAGTAACCAGCTTAAAAATTTTCTTTAACAATTATTATTATTATTTTTTTTTGAAGACTGGCATTGCAAAAAAAATAAGGCAGATAGTAGCAGAGAAGAAAAGTCAAGCGTCGAGACGTAAACATTAAATTTTTCTTGTTCTTTCATATATATGTTTATTAGAATGTATTATTCGAAATAAAACTTCGTTTCCATGAATACTAATTTTTTTGCGGCCCACCTAAAATTAAACTTTCTTTGTTTGGCCCAAGTTAGTCTTTAAGTTGGCACCCTTGCGCATGGCCATATTGTTAAGTGGTATTTTAACTTTTATTTTAAAATTAAAGTTTCACGTACGTGTAGAACCTTCCTAAATTTAAACGGCAGAAAGTGATAAATTGGAATATATGTTTAAAAAGCACAATAATTATTGATATAGGGCATTTTTTTTCTACCTGAAAATACGTTCCCAGTTTGAATTTTCACTTTGATATTATACTTATAATAAAGCCATTAAAAATTTTTTTAGGACGTAGTCAACTTTTTTGTTTTTTAGAAACTTTTTATGACAAAAATATGAATCATTTCTGTTGTTCCTTCATTTCCTTTTTCGTGTTAAGTACAAAATTTTAAAAAATATTACCATCTTTCCTTCATCTTTCTGCGAAAAGTATTTATCAAGTTGTATTTTCCAACATTCCTTGTTAAAGATAAAAAGCCATTTACTGTTATGAGGCATCATTTCAGAGAACGATGAGCAATCATTACTTCTTCGCAATCCCAAAACCCTCTTATAAATACTATCGTTTGAGCAAGAAGTTAAAATATCTACTTATCGACACCTTCTTTCATCTAATCATTTCAATCCAAACCTCTAAACGAGATTTTTTGGAATATCTCCTCTATCAAATAGTGGACGACCAAGCTATTTGTCACACTTTATCGTAGTGTTGAATCAGCTGGCTATTTGGATTGGGTCCCTTCAGCAAATCATACGCAGACGTATTTGATCTAATCTGTGGTTAAGTTAATGAAGATCCCTTTGCAGTATTTTTTGTAACTTTTAGATCTTCATCTCTCTCTCCCTCTACCTTTAAGTGGGCCTGTTTTTGTGTAATTTGGGCAGAAATTGAGTTAATGAGATTTTTCGCTACTCTACCTTTGACTTGAAGTGAAGTGATGAGTTGAACCGAATCTACCTTAAAACGTTGATCTTGATTTATGAATGAGGAAGACGTATGTTATTTATATTTCGAAGATGAGTGATTATGCAACTAATGAAAAACACAGTGAATTTCATTTTACTAGTATGTTTATTTGTTTATTAAATAAAGAAAGTGTCTTTTTTTTTAAACACATATTAAAATTTTCTTGTTGATTATTTTGGTTCTTTTATGGTATTTTAGTTTTTTTTTATTGATTTATGAATGTTTTTAAATTATCTGTAGGTTCTTTATTTCAATAATTTTGAGGGTTCATGTATGTATCGCTTAATAAATAGTATAATATTAATTTAAATAAATCAAATATATTCCACAGGATTATTTTTTTTAAACAATTTATAACTTAACACTTATTGTTTCTACTGGAGACGATTTCGTTGATTAACATAAATTCTGATTTCATTTATTAAATATGAAATAAAAGCTCCCTTTGGTACTAATTTTTTATCGTTATGCTATTTGTTTTCCCGCCAAATAATTTTATTTCGCCGCTAGGGCGATAACATTACAATACGATAATATTAGATTGACCGCCAGAAGTCTGTTTGGCGCGATTTCAAAATCACGCCAAAAACGAGAAGCTTGCCGATATCAAATTAGTTTTTATCAAATTAGTTTTCTTTTAAATATTTGCTCTACTCTACTAAAATATTTTGCAAAAAGCAGTGGAGTAACTTAGAATTTTAAGACTCCCCTGCAAAGTCAGGTTTTGGGTCTCAAGTCAGATCTTATTAAAGGGTTATGTACTTTGCGTCAATCTGGCTTTTGGCTCCCACAATGAGGGGGTGTACGTTACTTAACTGGTTAAAGGAAGAATACATGACTAATCAAGACAAATGAATCACACTGAAATTAGCTATCCATCAAGAAAAGCGAAGTAAAATAGTCCAAATTATAAATAAAAAATTTTCCCAAGTAAAATTTTTGTATTTGTATATCTAAATAATGTAGAGATTTTATTTGTGCCTCGTTAATCTCACCATTTTAAACTTCTGCATTAGATTCAGAATTTGAAGTTTTATTTGATACACTCTGTGGTGTAGAGAATAGATTATTCCTTCACATAGGAATAATACAATGGCATTAGAAACTTTTTTTTATTGTCATTATAAAATGAGTCGTTAGGTACCTGTTTTATCGGACTTATCAACTTCACACTTCATTGTCATTCCATAAGACTAAATTAATTTCTTCCAGAATAATCTGCACCTGAAGACTTCATAAAATCATTCCATAAATTCAGAGTAATTATAAGCATCGCGTTCACTTTCGCTCACGAATATTTATCAACTCTTATGAAGCGTTTTGCCATTCTGTTGTCATTACGTCCCTATAATTATAGTAGCTACGACCGAAGTGAAATGAAGAACATCCACTCTGTAATATCGGCTGATCCATTGGCGAAGACAGATTCCTCCGCTTGCCATCTGTTGCGCTTTCTTCGGGGACCTCCTATGTCGATACATAAGACAACGATGGGTGGAATGCCGTGCGCGTGTCTACGGAAAGTAACGTTAAGGATAAGGTGTATAACGTGAGGGATAATTAGGGTTAGGAGTAATGCGGTATGTACGCAGGTGTTTTCCAATTGTTTCGTTTAGGATATTATTACATAAGATTCATTTAGAGTTTTGGATACTTTTATAAAGGGAATCTTACCTTTAATGACGCTACTAGTGAGTTTCTAATGGGAATATATTCAAGAATGTTTATATATGCATAACCCATGGTTGAAATAACTAGATTCTGAAAAAACACCGAGAACGAAATAGTTTTTTTTATTTAAATCAACTATGAAAGGGTATAACAGAAGATCAGTGGCGTGCACAAGGGGGTTTAAACTAGTGGAGTAACGAAGAATATTTGGGCCTCCCTGCAAAGTGAGATTTTGGGCCCCAAGCTGGATATTACAAAGGATTGCAAAACCATAACATAACACAGACTTTGGGCCCCTTAAAATCCTAGCCCCCGCACCGCGGGGTTTCCTGGGTGTACGTTACGCCACTGGTTTAAACCCCTCCTATACAGCTAGATATTTTTAATTGTTAGCTGATCCTTTGCTTTTTTACGTCGTATTCAGTGGCTTAACAAGTTCTGAGTAGGCCCTTTATCAAATTTCCTTCGGAACATCCTTTAGGAAACGGGACTATTAATAACATTTTACAATTTTGTAGTATCACATGTAACCCTGTTGTTTGAGCGCCCCGTTTTATTGATACGGCTGATACAGCGGCCCCTGGTCTTATTATTTTTTAAATAAAAAATTCCTTCCATAAAAGTTATCTGTGTACGCCACAGCAAAAGACAACTAAAATAATTAAAATGAATTTCATTTAAATTTAAAACTAAACGTTTCAAATTTCAGGGAGCGTCAAATACCGAAAAAACAATGAAAATATAACGAGAGAATTTTATCAAGAACGAAATCAACATAGAACGCAAGATTTTTGTGTTTGTGAGTTTTATTTCGAAATGTAATATTTAAATTTTCAAATAATTAAAAATACACGCCAAAAATAGTTTTTTTGAATTAAACAATAACATCTTCAGAGTTTTTAATATCTTCCGGTATCACATCTCAGTTACATCATTAAATATTTCCCAGTAATGATTTCAGAAATAGGCTTAAAGGCATTTTATAACAATTTCTTCATAATCGGTTTTTAAATGAATATTAATATTTTTTAAAAAAACCCTTGCAATATATTATTATTTGAAAGGTCGATAACACTTGCTGCAAGGAACACAATATATACACATTTATATATATATACCTTCAGTTTCTTTAATATTGTGAAAATATTCAAAACAGGAAATTATTTTGAGAAATGTTAAATAACTTGAATATTGTAAAATCGTGCAATAAAAAAAGTAGAAAGTATTTTGTGTTATTAGAATACCCCCCCCCCCCTTCTTCTTTCAAGCCTGAAAGGTTCATATGATAGCTAACCTTAATAACTTGTTTATCATTATAAATTTTTTGAAAAAAATCAATTTTTTTTTTAAAAATTATGTTTTTACAGCCAATTTGAATCAACATATCTAAGAATAACATATCCGCATAGAAACATGATACACAAACAAGCATTAATATTATTTTTGCTTTAAGGAGTTAATGACATTTTGGCTTCAAAACTTCAAGAATAATGGGAAGATATACTTCGAATAAATCATTTAACATTAAAAACTATTTATTTATTGTATCCACGAGTGTATTTGTGAAAAATTAATTATTGCTTTAGTAAATGAAGATCGTAAAGGCATTAAAACCATGGAATTGATTGTAAGAAAATTACTTATTGTGTATGTGATCCATGGATTAATTTCTAGATTTATTACATTTCTAAATAAGATTACGTAATTACAGGTACTAAGATAACAAACGTTTTGCATGCTTTGAATTGCTCCTTTAGTGTGGTATAGCACTTAAGTGTTATTCCAAATATCTTTTTATTGTATTTTGGTGTGTTTTAAGGATTAGTGGTATTTAAGATTGCTATTGTCATATTATCAGTGGCGTAACGGAGAATATTAAGGCTCCCCTGCAGAGTCAGGTTTTGGGCCCCATGCCGTACTTGTCGTCATTCAGTCTTTGGGCTTCCTTGAATCCAGGCCCCTTCTCGCGATGCGGGGTTTGCAAAGGGTGTACGTTATGCCATTGTGTACAGGGACGTCTTAAGACTCTTTGAGGCCCTGAGCCCAGAGAAATCTTAAGATTTTTGTGGCCCTGGGCCCCTAAGAAAAAGTATGCCCTACCTGAGATCTTTAAAAGTAGACAGTATATAGCATTAGTTGTCAAAAATTCGTTCCAATGGTAATTTGAAACAAATATACACGATCCATAAATCTCAAAAACCTAGGCACAAAACAGCTCGACCGATGGCCGCGTTTCGACTAAATGAGTTGAATGAAGGTTGATGGTATTAGGCCTAGGTCTAGACATGGACAACGGTCATCCCATTAATAATATAGTTTTACCACTTTTGCCAGTTTGGAATTCCATGTTTTTTTGGAGAATAGATATGGGAATAATATTTGACCATTAAAATTATCTGGATCATGATCTTATTAAGACAAAGTGGAGAACGAAACGACTACCCCCCTTAGGACAAGGCTCCGGGCCCAGTTGGCCCATGCCTTAAGACGTCCCTGACTGCGTATTATATGAGATTGAAATTTATTATTATATGACAACAAAAACTAATTTATATGGTTCCAAATTTATATAAATTCATCAAATTTAACGTTTTTGATTTAACGGGAAAAAATCTTTGTTATTACACTCTTTCTTCATACGAGTGTATAATAATCTTAAATTTTTTTTCATTATAATTACTCGCTTCTTCTACGTTTCCCCCTTTTTTAATTTGTTACAAAATGTAGGATTCTACTGCTCGATTATTACGAGTAAAGAAATAATGAAACATATAAAGAAATCAGTTTATTGCTAAACGTGATGGTGTCCTAGATATACAGAGCAATTTTAACACACCTTAAGGTTAAAAAAAAAAAGGGCACCCATTTTTATGAGTTGTAGAATATATATGTGAAGGCGTTGGGTAAAAAAAAATAATAATAACAAAGAATACCCCCCCCCCCCACCCCAACCGCTGCTCAAAATATTACGAAAAAAATTGCCCGGGGATCTGAAAATTCTATCCAAGCGTGCTGCTGGTGACCTTAACGCTCAATGTCAAAGTGTAATCGGAGATATTTTTTATTACTCTTTTTAATTCTGAAAGAGAAGATTGGAATTTTTTTCTGTACACCCTTCTTCCCCTTTAGATTTGTGCAGCAGTCGTGAGCGGAATACACGAAATAGGGGCCCTCTCGGGTTCTATCACAGACGTTTTGTCCCCTTCTTCAGTTTGTTGAGCCCGGTCCTGGGGAAAAAGCAATTTCCATATCGTTAAAACTATGGTGATGTCCTTGAATTATACCCCTAACTACAAGATTTAAGAGACTCAATCCTCCATTAAGGACTTCGTGGATGATGTATCGTAAGAATTTATCGTCTGACCCGTTTTGAAATGCTCTAAATGCAATTAAATAATATTTCCTACAAGTCGTTTTTAGTTGGAAAAGTGTTTTACATCGTCTTCTATCGTGCTCCTGCAATTTGACGGTATTTTTCTTCCATTGCAAAAAGTTTCTTCTTCAATTTCAGGTCATTTTCCATTTTTAATCTAAAATCGATCAGAATTTGATTGTTCGAATTAATGGGATGGAAAATTAGTTTTAGATAAGAATGTTAGTAAGTTTCGAATAAGCATCTTTGCTGTTTTTTCTGTGTTTTATGACTGCTTAAGAATGTGGAAAGTGAGACAGTGCTGTACTGCTTGTTGATTTACATGAAGTATTTGTTTGAAAAGCTGAACAATTTTTTTAAAAAATAGAAACTTTTTATAACTTTTTTCTTTTTTTTTGAATTTGGAGCTTGGACCTACGATGAGTCGATTGCATGATGCATTATTTGAAACTGTTGGAATTTTTCCGATTCAGATATTGGATGAAATGTTTCGAAAAATCAGAATCCACCCTATTTTCAGTACTAAGTATTATAAATAAGTTTTAAAAAAATATAAAAATTTATATCTATTTTTACTATTATTTTAAGTGAAGAAACTTCTCATTTAAACCAACCTAACCTAATCTTTATTGTGTTGTTTACTATTTATGGCTTTTGATGCCCCTTTTTTAATTAATCAATTGAGTTATTTTATCAGCAAATATTATCATTTTTCATTATGGGTGGGAGTTATGGATTTAAGAGAATTTTCAGAAATTAGTGTTAAATATTGGTTTGAATCGCGTTACACATCATTCCGTATAATTTTCAAAAAAAGATAAGATTTTTAGTCTTTGAAGGGTATGCTTCATAGTATTCTTTCGTTTAAATCTACTTGTTCAAAAAGATCATAAAAAAAGAGAAAAATTACTCGCTTCAAAACCTAATGTAAAAAATCTAATTTGAAAAATACTACTTTTAATGATTTAATTACGGCAAGCTATTTTTATGTCACCACCGAATTCCATTAACAAATATGCCTCAAGTACCATTTTTTTAATAGAATAAATATGACATCACCCTCTTCTACCTGCAAAAAAACTGTCAACGTATACGTGGCCCCAAAATTTTATTTGTGTCCCTTCCCCCTTTTTCATTACTAAGGTATCCAGTGCCCAAGGTTTGGGCCACTCTCGGCGGTTCGCCATTTGTCAATAAAGTGTCGCGATTTCTTGATCAAGACTTCCTTGTATGCGGGGCCCGTGCCAAGTTGGAATTTCTGGCGAGATAAGACAGAATAATTAAAAAAATAAAGATCAAAACCGTGTCGAATCCTCTGGGTTATTTATGAAGGTCGAAATTACCAGCTTCGGTAGAATTTTTTTAATGACATCCAAGGGGGGAACTGACGAGGAAGAAAATTAGTGGCGACGTCGCATGCGATCCGATGTCTTGTCCCTTTATGCCTGTGACACCTTGGCCTGAAGGGATGTCTTGTTAGGAGGGATCAGGGGTGCATTATTAAAGTCGGAGGTCGTCATTGATCTGTATTTTTGCTGTGGGGATATGCTGCTTATAGAGACATGTGACCCCTTGGTCTGATATAGGGATGTAATTTGACTTAGTTGAGTAAATATCTGATCACTAAAGTTGCACAACGAACCATTAGAGACTGAATTTCTTCATATGAATCTGTCAAATGATAAGGGTGACTTCATTCTGCAAATTATAACATGCCATTTAAAAACTTTTGGAGATTCAGGTATTTAATATAGAGCAGCTGCCGTTATTTGGTATCCGAGTCAAAAAAAACTTTTTGTAATCTCTTAAAGGTCGCATTTAGATATATGATATGAGGGGAATATCGCATGCAGAAAATTTCAATTGGTTATATTTGAAAATATATTTATATTTAAAAATTTTTTTTTGCTGCAAGGAATTGTCTATTCTTTGTTATTTTGTGTTTTATTTTTTTGAAAATTCCCTTATTGATCGATTTTATTTGGAGACCAAAATTCCACGGTTATAGTATGTTTTTGATTTTTGAAAAAGGAGCAAAATAGTGTGTGGAATTTTATAAAAAGTTTAAATCTATGAATGCTCTTCTATTTACGAAATTTAAACTCATTCAGGAGGCCAAACTTAATGGCTATATGTAGTTCCATTTATTCAAGATCTATGTGGTGATCTTTTTTGAATTTCTTTTCTTTTTTATTATGAAAAATTTCCATTGCAGAAATGTAAATTGCGATTAGAAACTTAATATTAGCAGGGACAAAATAAGAATATTAATTCTAATATTACTTGCATTAGACCTTTCTATATTTCCTTCAATATAATAGGAATATAATTACTATATAAATGAAAATTGTCTGGAGTTAGCCTCAAAGAAAATTAGTTACAGTTAATAATTGGCGAAAAACCTGACACTGAAAAACTTGATATAATACAGTGTTGAATGTGAAGTATTTTGGTCCTTCAATTCATGTACAGGCTAAAATGCTATCTGTTGTAAAATGTGAGGCCGCGGTAGCCTAGTGGTCAAGGTAATGAACTCGTGGCCGGCGTGTCGTGAGTTCGAGCCTAGTACTTCTAAAGACCCTCCGTATAGGGGGGGGGGCGATGTACGTTAAATCTGTAGATGCTCAAAACGTTCTCCCGTTGATGTGGTGTGGAAGTTAGGAGAGGGGGTGCCAGCTTAGGTGTCGTCCTTGTCACTTGACCGCGATTCAAAATTACGAGGCCCGTTGCCAAAACCCCTCGAGTAGCTGAATAGGGCGATGATAATATTCACTTACTCATTTATAAAATGTGAACCTAGCTAAAATATTTTTAATAATTTTACTCTCAGTATTAAGGGGGGGGGGAGAAGAATGTAGCTTTGCAAAATAAAGCAAGCAACTGAATAAAATTAAAAAAAAATTGAAATAGCAATTACTTATTTGTTATTTAAACTGATACTACCTTAAAGGGAAAAGATGAAGTTTAAAGTAAATATTAATTAAAATAACTTACTTTGAAATGTAATGAATTTCGTACTTAGTTTTTTCTTTGAAATTTAAATGAGATCGTTTTCTGTTTTGAGAAATGCAGTATTTAATTTTTTCCACTCCTTTCTTTTCATTCTCAGATTTTTTTTTAAAAACAACAACCTCTCTATGTATTTTGCTTAAGAAATTTTCGTGTTTGTTTATTGATTTTAAGATTTAAAAGATTGATTGTGATGAAAGAATGGAGGAGGAAAATATTTTTCGAAGATATGTTCGTGAAAAATGAATTAAAATAAATGAAGTGTGGTTGACCAGAATTGAAGTGAATTAATTTGTCTTATTTAAACATTCACACGGCACCTATTTAAATGTGATTTTAAAAAGTAATATAAATGTGATTTGACGAATTTGAGATGTAAAATCTCATGATGGCGTATTGATTAAAATATTAAATCCATTTTTCTTCTGCAGCCAATTGTTGACAAAATAAATAAATAAAAAATAATATTTTGAGTTAGAATTTTTTTTGGAATAAAATATCCTTTAGCGAGTAGTTAAAAAAGTAATGGAATGAATAGCTTGTATGTTTATAAATTTCTTATTACAATTTTTTAAATTACTGTTGTCACTGTAAGTATTTTCTCAGGGATAGTTATCAAATCACTGAGCTTGAGTCATTTTTAGTAGGTCACTTCTAATTTCAGTTTTAATCAAAAAACAGTAAATCAGTAAACTATGAAGTTGAGTAATTCCTGGTTTAAAAGAATTTGAAATGTAATTTAAATTAAATTTTCCTTTCTTTGGTAAAGAAAAAAAAGAATAACCTAAATAGAGAGAGAGAGAGAGAGAGTTTCTGCCTGACTAAACGCATTCGACATTTTCCCCAAACTTATTCCTGTGATGAAAGTGGCAACAGAAATTGTTCAAAACTTTCATTCTTCCTTTGACTTTTGGCATCATCTGAAGCTGTGTAGTTATGTGGAAATTCCTTTAATATCTGTCTGTATTCTATCTACTCTTAGGCCTTTTTTCAGATACGTTTCTGCCGTAATGCATTCTTTAAAATTAACGTAGAACGAAGGTATAATTATGGAGAGAAGACCGCAATATCAAATCTGGAAAGCAATTTCGAAGTGTAGATGGCTTTGCGTCAAGTCAACAGTGTCAAGAAATATGATACTGTGTTATTTTTTATAGGAAATAATATTCTCTTTTTCATGATCCTCTTTGTTTTGATGAGACGATTAGATTCTAGAAGTGTTCTCTAAATTAAAAAGATGTCATCAAAACTTCAGTATGATAGGTAATGCATGAAAAAGGAGGCAAGAGATTCCAGGTCCAGAAAAAAAAAATTAGTGTGGAAAGTTTTGCGTTTAAGTGCGCGTAAAAAAGTAATGATTTGATCTATGTAAAAAGAGATCCTTCTCCATTTTTTTAACCTTCCATTTCTAATTTAAACAAGCGTAAACATGTATTTTAAATCTTTTGATTACCTCTATTTCTCTTTTTTTTTTCAAGTATTCGTTTACGAATTTTTTTAAAAAAAAATCTGTATATCTTGAATAGTAATTAAATGGAAAAAAAAAAAGAAGTTTGCATATCAAAATAGCTTCAGCTTTCCAAGAATCGATGCGTCTTGCTTTTAAAAACTAGTTTTTCTTGATTTATAAAGGCTTTTTATATTCCTTCTCCCGTATTTATATCTATTTCAGCGGTCAATAAAAATAGTTTAGTTATTGCAGGCTTCCGTGTGAAGAATATACAGCTCACACCTAGCAATATATATAAAACTATGCCTATATTTCTCTTTTCTAGTAGTATCGGGCAAAGACCTTTGTTTCTCTGAACAAGCAATGTAATTCCGCATTGGTTAAAAGCAAAATAATTTCTTAGAATACCTTATCACGCACATGCAAATGGATAATTAAATAAGTAGTAAATATGAACGAGAGAACTGGGGAGGGGTGGGGGAATATTTGCCATTTTTTAATATTTCATCTCAGGGCGTTGAATGGTGGAAAGGTTACCTCTGAAGGAACCATTGACTTCAATAGACCCGCACCTTTTCCAATTTCTGAAGCGCTTTGGGTGAGATTTTAGGTAGCTCTGGATATAATTCTTGACTTGTATTTCGCTAAATTGCTTTTTCTTACATACACCTCATTAATATTCAAGATGCCGGTTTTCTGGCTTTTCTTTCCCCTTTTGCCCGAGTTGCTCCAGGCATCTTGTAATTAGATGTCCCCGCCTTAACAAAGATCCTAGGCGGTGCTTGTCTTATTGCTTGTATTACAGGATTAACAGTCTATTTGTTTTTTTGACGCTCTGAGGTAGTATTTTTTTTCTTCTATATTCACATTTTTTCGCGAAACAAACAGAAGCGGGTATCAAATTGATGAGCTGTGGTGCGTCGATATGAACAGAAAAAAATTGGTGTTACCTTCTCTACATAGTTGAGGAGGGAGCGTGAATGTTTTTAATGACTGGATATTACATACAGCTACTTATTTCTTGTTAATTTGCCTTCGGACATATTCGATAGGGCTGTTTTGTGACTCAAAGAGAAGACAGAGGAATGAATGCTTTAGATTGGATGTCACGGATGGATTTTTTTGTTGTGTGAATTAATGATACATATTTTTTTTATAGTGATTTCTTTTTAAAAGGGGCGAACACATGGAAATTAGTGTGATTCAAACAGTTTAATATAAAAATAGAAATCTAATGAAAAAATTAGTTTTTTTTAAAAATACAAGAATCAATAATATTTTCATTTCATGAGACTAAAGCTGTATTGTTCTTACCGTAAAATCTGGCGTATAAAGCGCACCTATACTTTCAAGCTGCAGTTTTTAATATATTTAGGTATATTCGCCGTTTATTGCGCACCCCCTTTTGTACGATGAATCCTGAACCGTACGAGAGCAATGCTTTATGTTTTGAAGTTCATTTATTCGATATATTATGCCAGATTTTTGAAAAAATAGAATACTTTTAGAAATATAACCCTTTAAGATCATAAGGTTTGTCATTTCTTTGAAATAAACAGTATTTCGTTTTATGTGAAAGCCTTAATTTTTTTTATGCTCATTTCCTTTTTTATTTACGCCGGATTTTACGGTATATCGAATCGTTTGTTATTTGTAGGGAATTAAACCTTAGTCCTCAATTCTATGAGGATTCTTGATCTCTATTGCTTGTAATTCTTTTCCATAAATTAGTGATAATTGCTGGATTTATCCCTAAAGTTTCCGGAAGCTCAAGTGATGGATTTTCTGAACTTAGTTCGTTATGATCTTATCTACGCAGTTGTTTTAAAAATGTGGGCATCTTAAAAGAGTGAGTATCAACTTTTAAACTGTCCAACTCTTGTTCCGAGCAATTTACTGGGCAATTCTGAAGACAGTGTAAATATTGATCGTTTCTTTTAAGTACAGTAACGACAAAATATATACAATTGTATTAAAATAATGTATGTAGTATTATGTGTTGTAGTATTTCCCGCCCTCACCAGGGAGCGCATCGTACTTTTCTCCAATAAGAATCTTTGCCTTTGTAGATTGCTTAGGGCAGTTAGCAAAAATTTATAAAATGCTCGCGGGGCCTTATGGTATGCCTTTAATACTTATATATATATAATGTAAATAGCGTGTTCCTGTCCTAAAGTAAAATGTCCTTTGGATGAATCTTCAATAACCATCTAAACTACGAGGTCCGTCGCCATTAGCTTACTTGATGCTTTGTAGTGCTACGTTAAATAAAACACTCACTCACTCAATAACCAACTACATGTATTAAATGGGATAACATTATTATTGCGTCGAAAAAGGAATTTTAATTATGAGCGCATAAAATAAATATTTCACTTGCAATTATATCTTGCTTAAAAAAAAGTAGAAACAAATCTTAATTTAATGGTGAATTCAAATGAGGAATGACAGTTAAACGGAGTTAAAAATGGGCCCTCTTATTGCAATTGTCAACTTTCTACCACTGCATACTAAATAGTTAAAAAGATAATGATTATTTCTTATCAATGTGATATACAGATAAATCCAGTATAGAATCAATAATGATGAGTAACAACAATTCGAAAAGTCTTTTTAATGACAGCATCTGCGAAGAAACAAAAGTATGCAAATATATCGAGGATAAAAACAAACCAAAAAGAAATCCTACCGACAATAAATAATAAACAAACATCGTCAGCCACAGGTTGAGATTTTGTATAAGATAACGACGAGCAACAATAAAAGAAACTAATGAGTTAAGGGTTCAATGGGGTTGAACAAAAGCGTAACCAACTGGGACCTTTACGTGCTCAATAGCGTGCGACAGCGCATCATGCATGTCTGGCTTTTCGTGTCGCGTTAAGAAGCCTGCAAAAGAACCATTGTCAGAGATGGTTCTCAGTGATAGAGGCCTTCCACCACATTATCCTCGTAACGGATTCATAAGCGAACCGTTCTCAAACGCTACATTGTGTTGGAGAATGCGTTGATAATAACGTGGGAGACTTCTTTGGCTATCGTGTCAGAGGGACATCGGGTTTTTATTAGATGATATTGCTGACACTCTTCCGATGGGAGATTTTTTTTCGTTTGTTAATCAGTGATTCTTTTGAATGGGATTGCATATGCATTGCACGATAGGATGCGTGTTGTTAATTATGAATTGAAAGGTATAATCTAGCTAGGTTTGGGTCCGGTGTGGATAGTTAGTTAATGTATTGGAGTTCGACACATATCTGTATAATGTTACGTACTTGGGTATTAAAAAAATTTCTGTTTGATGTGGTGGGAATATCTGTCCCAAAATTCGTGAGATTGACAAATCTCTGTTAGTTCGAGAATATTCTAGTAATGAGATAACTTTCAAATATAAGATAATCCTAATACTAGTCGCAATCGGATTGGGAACTCGTGATAATTGCCAGTTCATTAATATTATCATACTTTGCTGTTATGATATGCTGAATAAGTCGTATGTGCTTTTTATTTCCAGTACCTGGCTTGCTTTGTGTCATTATTCTAGAGCTCATTATTAAAAGTTGTTTAGCTTTCGTTCTTATTGATTATTTGCGGGCATAAATTATTTTTATTAGAATATAATTTGCACGGATTATTATATTAGTGGTTTGACATTCATATTGCCTTATTAAAACATCGCATGACTATTACGGTTTGAACAATTGAAGGTTTTTCCAGTGTGAGAATTATAATGGCATAACCTTGATCTTGTCTTGTTCACTAATCTTAAGATGAAATCGTAAAAGAAATTTGGAATATGTAGAATGACGATTGTGCCACATAATGAGCTAAGTCTAAATTTCATATGCAGAATTAATGTGTATAATGAAATGCATGGACGAATTTTGTCGGTGTCAGTTTTGTTGCTGCCAAACGTTTTCGCTATTTTTTTACGATATGGAATAATAGTTATAATTTTTAGCATAATACAGAAAAATATGATGCTATTATACTGGGATATTCATAATTCTATCCATGGTTTCGAGTGAGTGAGGGAATATTAACGTCGCACTGTCTTAGCAACACGAGGGCTTTCGGCGACGGTCCGCGTAATTTTGAACCATGGTCAAGTGACGCTGACGACACCTGAGCTGGCACCCCCTCTCCTAACTACCACACCACACCAACGGGATGACGTTTGAGCTCTCGACAGATTTAACGTGCATCGCTCCCCTATACGGCGGGTCTTTAGTGGTACTGGGATCGAACTCATGACACGCTAGCCATGATCCGATAGCTAGACCACTCGGTTACCGCGGCCACTCCATGGTTTCGAAGCGCTGTATTAAAAATGCTAAGATGAGTACTGCAAAAAATAACATTTTATAGAATACAGAAGCAATTCAAGTTATATTTTCATACTTTACAAGTGTTCTATGTGTGAAATTTGGGTTACATGGCATACATTAATGTGACAGTCTAGTTCACTGGCGTATCTAGTCCAGAAAAGGCCCTGTATCAATATTCCTTGGGTGTTCCTATTGGGGGCCGTTTGACATTTTATGATTATATTCTTACACATAATGGGGCCCCTGTAGCTTGGGTTGCTACGGTGGTAGCTATGCGCCCCTGGTCTAGTTCCTGCAGCATTTTACTCAACAATGTACAAGGGGTGATCAAATGAAAAGGTACGAAACGACACGGTGGGTACAAATATAGACTTTATATCAAAATATACACCATAGGCCTGAGCACAACGATCCCACTGATGAACAAGCCGCAGGATTCCTTGTTCCCAGAATTCCTGTGGCTGTGACGAGATCCAGTCCTTCACAGTGTCCTTGAGTACGTCGACTGAGTTGAAGCGCTTTCCTTTCAGGTGTTTCTTCAGTCGACCAAACACATGGAAATCGCAGGGTGACATGTCCGGACTGTAGGACGGATGGTCCAACGTCTCCCATTGGAACTTGTCCAGTTCCATTTGTGTGACTCTGGAGACGTGTGGACGCGTGTTATCATGGAGCAGAACCACACCCTCCGTGAGCAGCCCCGGTCTTTTGTTCTTGATGGACCTGCGTAGGCGTCGGAGTGTCTCACAGTACACATCGGAGTTAATGCTTTTTCTGTGCTCAAGTAATTCCACAAGTTGCGGACCTTGAACGTCGAAAAAGACAGTGAGCAATACCTTGCCTGCTGACTTCACGGCTCTGAACTTTTTAGGGGGAGGTGACGACGCATGCTTCCACTACATGCTGTCCCGCTTTGTCTCTGGCTCGTAGTGATGGCACCAGGTCTCATCACCTGTGACGATCCGCTTCATGAAAACGGGGTCTTTATGATACCGAAACAGATGTTGCAGTGCTAGTCCCATACGCAGTTTCTTTTGCTGGTCGGTGAGCTGCTTCGGAACCGAAGCGGTACACACCTTCCGAAATCGCAACCTGTCGTGAACAATTGTCTACACGGTTCCATAGCTGACATCCACCTTCAGCGCCAACATTCGCAATGTGACACGCCGATCACTTCTCACTAGGTTGTCTACCTTGTCGATGAGATCGCTCGTAATGACAGTGTATGTTTGGCATGGTCTCTGGTCATCACCCACACTCTCACGGCCTGTACGAAAACACGCACTCAATTTTTTGACAGACTTGTCAGAGACACATTCCTCCCCGTAAACGGTCACCATCCTCCGATGAATAGCTGCCGGTTTCTCACCTTCCGCTGTCAGAAATCGGATAACACTTCGCTGCTCCTCAATCGTCGAATTTTGCAACGCGAACGCCATCCTGTCCTCATACGTACTGCCGCATCATTTGGACGCCGCTTTTTATAAGAACCTTTGCTCTCTCCTGCGCATGCGGGCACCCGCGCATGATCCGATCCCAGTCAGAGTCTCCAATGGCATCCCGAGATGTCTCGCTACATTCTCCCTTGGCGGAATATGCAAATATTTAACTGTTTCATTTTTATGTCGTTTCGTACCTTTTCATTTGATCACCCCTTGTACTATCGATGTTATTGATAGTACGTGCTATCCTTTTCATGTAATCCGAAAACTTGATCTTTTGACATAAGACCAAGTTTTCGTACCCCCTTTGCCGCTTGATGTAGCAAAACTGTATGAAAGGATAACACGTGCTTGCTGTCTGTAATGTTGATGATACCATGTTGAGTAGCGTGTGGTAGAAATTGGACTATCGCACAGGGGCGTAGCGACCGCCGTATCAACCGTATCAATGGTACGGGGCCTCCAAGCTGCAGGGGCCCCAACATGTGCTTCTACAGTCCCACTAACAGCGCTCTCATATCTAAAAAGGGTCCCGAAGGAATTGTGATACAGGGCCCCCTTAGAGTTAGGTACGCCAATGCTATCGCATTAATGTTATGCCGTGTAATTAAGGTTTCACACAACGAACACTTGTAAAGTATTTAAATAAAATTTGAATTGATTCTGTAAAAATTCAAATGCTCTTTTTTTTTGCGGTACTCGTCTTTGTTTTTAGCTCGTTTTTCACGTAGTGTAAAAAAAGCGCAATTAGGACGCAAATTTCGTCCTCGTCTTCGTTCCATATTTTGTCGTACCTTTTTCTCAGCCAATAATTAACCGATTGACCTCAGTTTTTCGGCATTTGGTCGCATTTGTGCCCTAGATAAGCCGAATCATATTTAAATTTAATAATTTAAAATTAAAAAAAAATAATTAAAAAAAATTTTTTTTTTAAAGTATAGTACTACTTTTTATTAGTAAAAAGTTCATTAGTTGCATATTACAACATGTGAAAAACGCTCTAAAATTACTTGGCCATGCCAATGATTGATATCTTGTTTTTTTTTTTAAATACAGCGCTTCGAAATCTTGTAGGGAATTATGAATAACCAACCCTACATTTCCAATTACGTAATCAAATCTATTTGTATGCATATATCACTTTAATTATAAATTCTATCCAGCGGATTGATTACAGTTTGGCAATGCTCAATAACTGATGCAATTGAACACGATTTAACAAAAATAAAAGTATTTATTGAAGCACGCGTTCAATCAATTCTGTGATGTTGAGAAACTGATCAGTTTAAAAAAACGTGATCACCGTCTTAAAAACATTGCATCATTTAATTATTCGTTTATTAATTTTTTTGAACGGTCATAACATTTAACATTTCATTTTTTTTACACCAAACGGACGTAATTTCATCCCCTTGACAGAACACAAACAAGTACTTTTCTGAATATGAACAATTCATAATGAAAATCAATCATCGCGGTTTTTTTTCTTCTGCCTCTTCATTAGTTATTGTCTGACCCAAATAACAGCAGCATTTTGAAACAAGCTTTTGTATTCATCCCACAAATCTTGTACATAGAGTTATTAGTTTTCACCTTTTTTTTTTTTTTTTTTGAATTTTATTTCTCACACCAGAATGCATGACCAATAGTTCTCAAGCCATTGTTGAAGAGTGCTTTTTTGGCTGTCTTCCAGCGTTGTGCGTGTCTGATTAAATGGTTACGCCTCGGTTGCCGGTTACAAGCATTTCTTGTTCCTCATATTTGGGTTAAGGTCTACGGACAAACTTGAAACGTCTTTACTCGCATCATTCGCCTGTAAGACGATTCTTTTTCGTTTGCTCGATGTCACCAGAGATTAGAAACTTCTTTTGAGACAGGCAAATACAATATGAGCTTAAATACACGAACCTTGTGGATGAAATGCATAACATCATAAGGAATTCAGAAAAATTTTCCCACGTAAAGAAAGTTTTTGTATTTTTCAGTTTTATGCCTATTACTAATTTTGTGGTGCTTTTTAAATGGCAACAGATCACCACTTGGTACAAGTTGTAAGTGTTGACACAGTATACAAGTCAAAGTTTTGTCCTTGAAATCGTTTGAATGATTGCTTGCGATTTGAAATTCATAAAAACCCACAGTTTGGGGTGTAAAAATACTCCTGAGGTCAAAAAAAGGGCTTTCAAAATAAAATACACTTATTTTTTACATAAAAAGTAAGTCTTGAAGAATAGAAGCTCGTAAATTATCAGTAAAAGATCTTAATCAGTACGTGGGCACGCAAAAACATATGGACAAAGTTTTAAAATATGCGAATTCTTATTTTTGAAGTATAATCTGGCTTCTCTGGCTAGCGGTTCTTAAACTTTCGAGTGGCTGCAGTAGCGTAGTGGACAAGGTAACAGACTCGTGACTGGCGTGTCATGAGTTCCAGCCCAGTACCACTGAAGACGCACCTTAAAGGGAGCGATGCACGTTAAACCTGTCGATAGCTCAAACTTCCTCTCGCTGTTGTGGTGTGGTAGTTAGGAGAGGGGGTGCCAGCTCAATCTTCGTCACTTGACCATGGTTCAAAATTACGAGGTCCGTCGCCGAAAGCCCTCGTTTTGGCTGAGCGGTGTGATGTTAACATTCACTCACTCACTTAAACTTTCGATCGCCGCGGCCCCCCTTCATGTATCACCCTGAAATCACTGACCCCTAAGATTTTAAACAACACATGGCTGAGTGATTTCAAAGTCCTTCAATTATCCTGACTGCTTTTGCTACTTATACAGACTTTTTTAACCCTTCTTTTTTTTCCCTTTAAGAAAACAGTAAACATCTTTATATATATATATATATTAGGTTACAAAAAATACTAATTTCAAATAAATACATAAATAATTGTGCAAATAAAAAAAAATGAGAAGGATGGTGCTGTGCATTATTTTACGAGTGTTGTTATATATCATGTGTAATATTTGAAATCGGCAGTCTGACCAATCAGCAGCCTTTCAAGAATCTATAAAAGAAGGAAATCTTAACCATAAATAAGAGACCTTCGCGGACTCGCTAGAAAGGTTCTGCCCCCCCCCCCCAGGGGCCCACGGACAACAGTTTAAGAACCGCTGTTCCAGATTGTAGGTTCCTAACTTGGTACCTATGGACTGCTGGTGGTCCTTGTGACTGCTAAAGGGGTCTGTGGAAAACTAAAATTAATTTGGGGGTGCGTGGACTGTTAGGAAGTTCGCGAAAGGCTTGATATATATAGTAAAATATTTGCAATCCATTTATATTATTGTGAAAGTTAAAATAAATAAGCCCATTGACTTTTACGTGTCAAAAAATTTAGATTAAAACTTAAAAATTTTAGAATAAATTTTTTTTTATAGTTACGTATATAAAGTATCAAACGGTGGAAGTCGGATCGATCGTGGCTGCGGCTGTCTATACTGTTGAATTTAGGAACTGAATCTCGCTGCTACAAGCAATAATTTTTCTAAAATATTATAGCATAAAAGAGTCGTACATATAATCTACAGTTTTGTTTTGTTTTGTGCTCAATCCCGATATGTGAAGGGAATGCAATAAATTTTTCTTAGTTTTAATCAAAAAGCAACATCATTCATTGTATTGTTATGAATATAACCATCTCACTGAAAAAAATAGGGGTGGAGGCAGTAATGTAACGTAGAATATTAGCCCCCCCCCCGCAAAGTCAGGTTTTGGGCTCCTAACCGGATCTTACAAAGGATTGCAAGATCAAAACATAACAAAGGCTTTGGGCCCTCTTGAATTCTGGGCCCATCCCGCGATGCGGGGGTGTACGTTACGCCACTGGAGGGGTGACGGGTGTATATTTTATTGCAAAAGTTTTATAATTTATATGAATATTACTTTTGAAACCACAATGTTTTATTTATACTTTATTTTTATGTTTATATTCACCATTCATTACATCAAAGTTAAAAATTCTTAATTTTTCTATTATGCATTGATATGAGTTATTTCACTTGAGGGGAGGGTCATGGCTAAGTTTCTGGTATAAACAGGGGTCCATGGGCACAGTTTGCTTGGGAAGTACTGTTCTAGACTTTCTTCCATTGCTTACAAATTTTCGGAAGGACATAAATTCTCTTTAAAAGGAAAAAAAAAACTATTTTAAATATATTTTTACTTAAAAAGTCAGAAATGAATTTTAATTGCAACAGTTTTGTTTGCTATCTGTTTTAACAAGACCATTAAATTGGAATGTAGTTTGTTTTTCGTGTACAAAAGAAAAGACACAATCATTAACTTTCTTCATCACTTTTCATCCATCCGAGATGTAAAACTTAAAAAAAGTTGGTGTTTCTACAGGTCTCGCTCTCCCCCTCTTCGCAGTTTCACAACCCATCGCTTGCTTGTTGATGCTCGGGCCGATTATTCTTCATGCTAGAGCAGTGGTGGGTTACGTATTTAGAAGATCGTTTTAAAGCTCCAAGGATCCTATTGTCAGCGAGCCCCTCCCTTCCAGTTTATTTCCTTGCTCCAGAGAAGCGACGCAGAAATTTTATTTTTCTCAAATCCACATCTCTGGCTCGGCCTTTTTTACTTGTATTTTGCTATGGAGTAAAATTTATATATATATATATATATATATATATATATCCGTTTTTCTGCTTAGTTACTATTCAGAATTTAAAAATTAAACAACATCGTTTGTTGGCTTGTTAGAAAATTGCGATTTTTGAAACTTGTATTTCTAGGAAGCGAATTCATCCCTCCCCTACTTGTTAAGGATGTTGTATTGCAAGTTGTTGTTGAAATCGTTTTGGTAGTTTTCTGCAAGAATAAATATGTATGTTTTAGATTACCAGTGATGCGCTTAGTTCACCAATAGTCATATTCAAAAGTTAAGATCCAAATTGGTTCTCGTAAGGCTTTTTTTTTTAGAATTATCGACTGGTTTTCTCCATAAAGAAGGGGAGGAGGAGGAAAACAATACTTCAGAATTATAAATCTTTTATAAAGTTGTGTGACGTTTGAGACAAATAAAGGTAGCGTGATATTGGTTAATTAAAATTTAAGTTTTATTACGTCACAGCTATTATTTATAGATTTACATTGAAGTTATTAACTTAGTATTTAGATTATTAGAGTCCAGTTCTGTTGTTTTCTGAGGGAGGAGTTTTGTTGGCATCTGTCTTCAGCGAAGTTTTCACTGCATCTCCTCTTTCTCTCTTGGCCCTCTCTAGGGTTCGGGAACATCGCAGGCGGCTTTGTTCATCCTCGGTTGCATCCAGTATGTCGCGGGATAGAGGGTTCCTTGTGGTGTCGAAGGTTGCCAAGACAAGCCGCGCAATATTTTAAGGGTTCAGGTGTCAATGCACGTGTGGTGACCATACTCGCAGCTGTGTGGCGGGAACGTGTATTGACATTAAATGTTACATCTGATGATAAGATAGGAATCAATTTTAGTGATAGTATAAGTTTATGTAATTGTGCAGTGTTCATTAAAACAATTTTGCTGTGTTTGCTTAGTATTTTTTTCGTCCCTTTATATTTTTATATTAATATTTTAAATATAGATGCGTTTTAAATATATTTCTTTACGCATTGTAACATTGTGTGAGTATACTGGTAGCGTAGGGTTTTCTTCCCAACGAAGAGGCCGTTTTAAACCCAAAATGGTTTATTATTTCACAGTACACACATTTAAAAACACTAAAAAACATTTAAATTCTTTAAACATTCCGACGTACTCACGAAGTTCTCGCTCCGCCTTTTTCTCTTTCTTCTTCTACTACCTGTTGCCATTCGGCACTAACTGAACTTAGCGTTGCTGTTGCGCCTTCTCACCAAAAGGGTCTTCCGTCCTTGATTGGGCTAGTCCTTCAGTCCTTTACAGCATTACTTCAATGAGATGGGGAAAGAAAAAAAAGATAAAAATTCAAAAAAGAAAGACGCATTTAATTTATTTGTATTACTTTTTTTATAATGTGTATTTTATATTCAATGTGTTATTGTATTAATAGTGAGATGATGAACAATAGCATGGTGTAAGCGTCCAATGAAATTCTACAATCCGAGTTAAATTTTCAATTTTAAGTAATGAGGAAGTGTTTATTAACGTCGCACTATAAAGCAACACGAGGGATATTGGTGACGGACCTCGTAATTTTGAACCTCGAAACACGTTAGGATGACCCTTTGGCTGGTGCTCACCTTCTCTAAACTACCGTACTACGCCAACGGGAGATCTTGAAGCCTCGAACTTATTTAGCATGCACCAGCCCCTCTATCCGGCGGGTTTTCAGTGGCACCAGGGCTCGAACTCATGATACACTGACCATGAGTTCGTTACCACCATTACTAGGCTATTGCGACCATTTTAAATGATGAGAGGGGGGGCAGTGGCGTAACGGGGAGTAATAGCCCCCCCCCTGCAAAGTCAGGTTTTGGCCGCAAGCCGGGTCTTACAAAGGGTACGCACTTGGGATCAGTCAGGCTGGCTTTGGGCCCCCTCGAATTCTGCCCCTGCGTTGCACCACAAGGGGGTCCGGACCCCCCCCCAAAGCCCTTGAATTTTTTCGATTTATGATAATCCTATATATATAAAAATATATATAACATAAAATTTAAATAAGTACTTGTAATTAACAATTTATTTTATTAATTAATGCTAGTTATTAATTCAATAATTTAGTTTTTACTGATTTTTGTAAACAAAATCAAAGAATCAATTGGTGTAATTGGTGTTGTCTTGAGGTATGATACGAGTTGTGGGACTTTCTACAATGGACTACCCCTTGAAAATTTTTTGTGTGCGCTACTGCCTGAAGTTATACTATGCGGTTTCATTCAATGGTTAAATCTTTAAATTTTATTTTTCTCACATCTATTGAAAATACTGCACATTTTTTTTGTCTACTATGAAAATTTCTTTCTGATTTAATGTAAAAAACACGAACGGAACAGGATCCTTAAGCTGCAATCCAAAGTTATTTAAAAATTGCGATAAAAAATATGTCTTTAAAATAATTATATCAGTTAAGTGTTCATTTTTTAAAAAAAATATTTCTTATATAAATGTTTGAAATGTCATAGAATATCATCTAACGACAGCGGGATCAAATCAAACAACTTCTTTAAAAAAAATAAAAAAAATATGTATTTTCTTTTAATTTTTCTTTATCTTCCTTTCAACTCTATCCGGACATGAGGATTCTCGTTCAGAGGGGAAGGAAGAATCAATTTAAGACTCTGAGCTCGGTTAAGATTAAGCAGCAATACAAACTACAAAAGAAAGCAAAATTAGGTTCCATTCCGTCTTTCCTGAATTCCATGCCTTCCTAGAATGGAACTTGGCATTTCGATATACAGAAAGATGGCGCAATTTTCTTCAAGGGTGGTTGGAGTGATTTCTTTTCTGTGAAGCGGGGTGATGGACGATTGACGGTGCATCCGCGTGACAATATACGTCGGGCAGACGGATTTTTATGGTCGATTCTGGCGAGGTTTTATATCTTGTCCAAATAGGAAGGCCCTTTCGAGTGTCTTGCTGAGAGGAATATAGTGTTTTTTTTTTAAGGTTGTTCTCAGTGGGTTTGTGCAGATAACTGTGATTTGGGGAGGATATGGGATTGTATTTTATACCTACTCTATAACTTTGAAGAATAACGGTAGAATACTTGTGTGCTTGAAAAAACCTTTTTTTAATTGAAAATTACTGGTTTTAAAAACACACGAGACCTATAAGTAGACATGATGGTATCGGAATAAATTTGTCGGAATAGGCATTGACTTTTTGTATTTAAAGTTCTTGTGAATCGCGATTTGGCAGTGTCCCTGTAGCGCGTTGGACTTCTAATCCAAAGGTCGTGCATTCGTATCTCACCTTAGATGGCCTAATTTCTGTGAATGTGCTTTCTTTTTTACAATACTATTTATTAGAATAATTAAATTTAATTAATGAATAAACAGTAACAAACAATAAAAAATAGTCAAACACCATATTTTGAAAGGAAAATGGAAAATTGCAAGGAAAATCACTTTTTATTTTGCCACTTATTATTGTGATTCTGTGTCATATGTATATACATATTTATTAAATGTAACTATTCAACAAAAAGTAACTAAAATAAAATTTTTATTTGTTAACCGAAGTAGGAATTGAGGAATTATTTCATATTACTTGTTTTTGTTAGATTATAACACGCATGAAATAAGTAATGATGATGAATATATTTTTGTCGTAATAACTCATGGCATGATAAAGTCATACATCTTGCAACTGTACATTTTTGTCTCTATATTCATAGTTTTTGTTAAGGGAACAGGACTCCGAAGTGTAAAATGCCAAAATTAAGACCCTTTCTTTATAAGACATATATTTTTTAAAATTTCCAATAGAGCTTAGATATTTTACGTTCTTAATAAAGATAATTTAATTATTCTGTAGAACTACAAAAATAACTTTTTAGTTCAAAAGTTTTTTTTCCCCTTCTTAATTTAAGTAGTACATAATTTTTGAAGAACTCATAATACATACTTATGTTTAGGTACCATTTTTTTTAAAAAGTATCTTTTTTATGCAAAATATTTCTTACACATATATAAAACAATACACAAAAGACAGTGAACCTATTTTTTAGTGAAAATTTAGTATAGTTTCTTTAAAAAATTATGAAACTTTGAAATTTGGAAAATTTTTATTTTTTTGCTTTTTTTTATGGATAAAACCATTTTTAAAAATTTAGGCACTACTTAAATAGAAAAAAAATTAGGTTCACTATAATGCATAGGCATCTTGTATAGAAGTATAAAAAATCTGGAATCTTATAGTGCATAGTTTTTTTTTAAAATGTACCTAAATACAAAAAAACTTTGCTTTTTGAGAAAAAGTGGAAAAAATAATAAGGGTCAAAAGGGGCGTGGTCATTTGTTTACACTTTTATTTTTCATATTTTAGGGCTATTTTATCAACAAACATTAAGTATTATACATTTTAGGTTCAGAAAAATATGCACTATTTTTTAGAACTAAAATTGAAAAATCGATTTTTTGAAAGTATATGATGTCCTGGTTTTCTTAATGAATTGAATTAAGAATTAAACCCCGAACTGTGACTCATATTCTCGGAGAAACGGCAACAAAGCCCCACAAAGAAAGCGAACTATCAATAGAGTCACCCTTTCTCTGCGCTAAACGATTGGAGAGACGGTTCTATGAAAACTCATGTACCAGCAGATCAGATTCGTATCAAACACACCTTTATCTGATCCTCTGAAGCAAAAGGCGGAACGGAAAGCGATGGCGAGGCTTGTTTTGAACATCGCAGTGCTTCTCTTCGATAGAATCACCAGTAGTATAACCCGACAGGAATAACTTCCCATTAATATTGTATGACTGACAGTGCGTTAAAGCATGCAAAACACTTCTCATTGCAAAGTTAATTTGTAATCATCGTTGAATGAATTGGCGAACTGAATTTAGACGATTAGTTTCGTCGACGAAGATTCTCACGCTCTCTTTCGGTGTGATTGTTCGTAGTGAAAAAGAAACGGGTTTTTTTAATTTGTTGGAATGTTTGATTTATTTAAGAACTATATGTTTTTATTTGCTAAATTTATATAAATAGAAAGCTTGTTGTGTGTTAAGTCTTACACTTCCCATAGGAAGATAAGAAGAAAATCATGCATACAATCTAAAGTTATTACGATGTTAATTTAAATTTTTTTAATTATTTCGTTTCAAAACGTTTGGGAAATGTTAGCTACGAAAAACTAAAAAAGTAGAAATATTTTAACTGCTGTATAGATAGATCGTTTCAACTTTCTTAGGGAAAACTCATTGTTACGCTTCTTTTGGTCTCATTGTAGTTTTTTTTCAATCTTTAAAGTATTTCGCTCATGTTTGGAACTTTCTTTTAATTGCTGTGTTTAGAATGTTTGAAAAATCATACTTAAACATTAATCTTTTTAATTTAATGTATTGTTGTCTTTAACCATTTAAAAACTTTCTAAATTACTTTATTATTTTTTATCTGACTCGACAATAAAAGATTATCAATGATTTTTAAAGAAGCAACTTAATGTAATACATTATTTGAATCTTCATATTAAACGAACAGGAATATAATCGACAGTAGCGCACACAAAATTTTTCAAGGGGGGTCCATGGTCGAAAGTCCCCCAACTCGTATCTATACCTCAAGACAACAAACTGATTCTTCTAATTTTGTTAACAAAAACAGTAAAAAATAAAATTGAATTAATAATTAGCATTAATTAATAAAATAAACAAGTACCTAATGAATTATTGCAAGTACTTAATTAAAATTTACGTTATATATATGGGTTATCATCAATCGAAAAAAACTCAAGGGCTTTGGGGGGGGGCGTCTGGACCCCTAGGGCACCCCCTTGTGTGCGTCCCTGATAATCGACCTTCATTTTCTACTCCGAATGTTCCTTGGATATAACTTATTGAAATTCGCTAGTACTCGTATTGTAAAATTTTATTGAGAATATTTTTTTAGTTTATACTGTACAAATTATATCTTCGTTTGACTTAAGTGATTTTACAAAATTTGGACAATAGTTATTTTATTGTTAATTTATTTTGAATAATTAATTGTTTATTTTCATCATCT